>CM056596.1:4007436-4112436 GCA_029721355.1 Tegillarca granosa | reverse complement strand
AATATATATGTTATGCTGTAGATCTGTAAAAAATTTTGCAGAATTCCTTTTGTACCCAAACTTCAATTTAGATTTTGACTGAAATGGTATAAAAATGACAAAAACGGACAGTTTTAACATATCTGGGAAAAATGTTTTTTCAAAATTTTACAAAGAATTAAATGGGTTGGGTTTCAAAAAGAAATCTTGCCCTTTTTGCATTCTGAAAATTGATAAAATTAACCAGACATGAATATAAAACTTGCAAATATTTAATTTTATTATTATTTGCTTGCATTTGCATCAGTTGTCATTTAACAGCCTAAAAATAAAATAAGTAAAAATCTTGAAAATGTGATTCTGTCGAAAATCAACAGACATGAAAATTTCCTGATTTACAGAAATTAAAATACTATCCTAAAAAAACAAGTACAATTACATTCATTTCATTAGATTAATTGTTTTAATAAATTACCTTACATACAAACACATTTACATGTACACAAGGCATTACGAAACAGAAGTAAGACTTATATAAACCACCTTGAATATAATATATTGTGATACAGAATTAAATCTATATGAAGTTACAAATATAAATAAAGTTCTTAAATAATTGTATATAATTATTCTGCAATAATTAATAAAAATAAATAAATAAATACAGTAGTTTATTATTGTATTGGTATAACATGTTTCGTGAATTACACGATAAATACAAATTTTGACTTCGCACCATTTTTTTTTTCAACGATGTGTGCAATCATTTCAAGATTGGCATTGAACACTTACCAAAACTTTAGCCTAAATATACATAATTGCCCCCAGAAATAAATGTTCTCCAATATTTAAGATAACTCTCTAGATCCTCTCTCTTTTTGTTAAAAGAACTTTAAGTTACCTTCCAGCATTTAAAATTTTGCTTAACCTTTGTCCTTTCTGTTGCTGTATGACATGGTGTTGTAAAACCAAACATGAGAAAAGCAGGGCCAATAAGTCTAAAGAAAAGAAACATCTCAATCAGTCCAGCATAAAGAGGAAATTTATGAAAAATATTTCAGGTTTTCTAAGAGAAGAGAGACATCTCAGTTGAGCATACAGACAACATTTATAAAAATGTTTAAGTTTTTCTAAAAGGACCATATTAGAATTCTGAATTGACAGGCATTTTAAAAACAATAAAATATATGTTAGTACAACTTGCTTAATTTAACTGAGAATAGGATCAGTATAATTATTTTTATATTTTCTGGATATTGAATCAAGTGTCTATATCTGTTTAATGGTGAATTCTATTCAAGTATAAAAGACAAAACAAAGAATTAAATAAAAATGAAATAAAGAAAAATAAAATAAATAAAAAAGAAGAAAGAAAAAGGAACTAAGTAATTTTATATACAGTATATTCAGTTAGGGATTATTTATAATAACCCTGAAGTTTAGTATTTATTATTCAGGGCATCCCCGGATAAATCTTTGTAAAACACAACCCACTATTTTAAACTTACAATCACAGTCACTTAATGTGCAATATTTTGTTGTTATAATTATCAGTTAAAATTTAGAAGTATAGAAAATTAGATATATCGGACTAGTGTAACAAACCTGGCTCTGGAAAAATTATTTACGATGAAGAATATTAGAAGTTCCTGTGTTATACATCAAGTTATAAAAAAAAAGTGTTTATCAATTGCTTCTCATGCATGTATGATCAAAGTTTGTAATGGCATGGTAATGATAAAACATGCAATCAAATGTACTGAATTCTATATAAACATCTAATTTATAAATAAATATTATATATATATATATATATATATATATTCTGAAACTTGGATGGAATTGTTTTGGTTTCATCCAAAAGCCGGTATTTTTACAGACTTAAAATTGAAATCTTGATAAGCATGTGTACTTCACAGATTTAATCTTATTATGTACAAATGTATACATACTGTTATCTGTGGCTTTATCCTAAAAATAATAATGAAATGTTTGTGTTTAAATCAAATTAAAAATAGTCATAGACATTTTATTTTAATTGACCTTGGGCTTACTTAGAAAGCTGGTTCAATCTCTTTTATTTAAGGATCTTCTATTTGCAATTGTTTCCCTCCTATTTCTCTCTCTCTCTCTCTCTCTCTCTCTCTCTCTCTCTCTCTCTCTCTCTCTCTCTCTCTGTCTCTCTCTCTCTTTCTGCTTTCTTTAATTCTTTATTAGGGTAACATATACAAAACATATCTGGCTTTGTCATGATTGTGTAGTACTACTGATACATGAATTTCATTGTCTACTTGTGATCATTTTCTTGTGTTTACAATGTAAAATAAGTAAATTTGATATAGATGATATGATTGAACATTTTGCAGTATCACATATAAATTTATTTTAATAAACACATGTATAACATACCATAGTTAAATATTTAAAAATATCAGTCTTTAAAAAATCTATTGTAAATATATATAAATTGCTATAGTATTTAAAAACTTCCATTTAAAATAAATGAATTTTTTAAAGAAAATTGAGGGATAAAATCCAATAAAGACATTATAAATATCAGCAACACTTCTTTGCTTTAAGTGTACTGTAGGGGTATTTAGAGTTTTGACCAAGTTATCACAAGTTTTTAGTTTTCAAATGTGACGTAATAAGTTAAACAGTAATTGGACAAGTTATTTCTGATATTTCTGAAATTTATCAAAGGATATTCAGTTCTCACAATTTTACATAATTATAAAATTAAATTTTTGATTGATAATAATAATAATAATAATGATAATGAAAATAATAATGAAAACTTGATCATTATCTTGAAATTGGATAAGTTGAAACTTTTGATATATTTTGAAGCTTATTTTTAGTCGGAAATTAGTTATTTTATATATACTTTACTTTATAAACCTTCATTTGTGGAAATTTTTGGAATTTATTTGCAAATATTGAATAAGTTGAAGTAAATTCTGTTGTGTCTGTTCACTTTTAATTAATTATTACTCTTGTTAAGTAAAAGTTTTCTATTATATGTATGTATATATATATTTATATAAGTGTTAAGAGATTTTTTTCAAGTAGAAAAAATGTTAATTCTATAATGGTCAGTTTTAGTGGAAAATTGCCCTACTTTTATTTTGAAATCATACATGTTATAAGTCGCATAATGTCCTGGGCTTCCAAAATTTTGACCTTATTAAAACTTATTAAAACCTTTTTAACATGGATACACAAACTCTGGATTCTGACACATCCTGAAGTTTTAAAGAAAAAAAATTACTTTTTTCAAGATATATTCATAGTCTTGTAAAAAGTGCAATCATATTTCACCATAAAGTTTCTTCATGAAAGATCTTTTTTGGTTTCAGTATTTCAAAAATTCAACTGACCACTATGGTAGCTAAGTTGGTAGAGTACTTGCTTTGTATGTGGGGGTTTGGGGTTCAAACCTGGCCAGGTATGAACAAAACTTGAAGAAAGGTAGTGAGTGTTCTTTTGCGAAGCACTCGGCATTTAAACATGAAAGTCACATGATCATTTGTATGAGACCTTAAAAACCGATCCCCCATATCACAGCAGATGTGGCACATTAAAGAACCCTCCCTGCACATTGCTCTAAGTGCAATGCAAAGGTTAAAACTTCTGCCACTTCATGTATAGCTGGTGACGTCTCAATATAAGCAGAATGTTCTTGACTGGGATGTAAACCCCATTAAATAAATAAATAAATAAATAAGTAAATATAACTCAACTTTAACCTACAAAGTATATACTTAAGCAATATTTTAAGCTTTTATATTTTTAATTTTTACTGATTCATTATTCTACTTCCATCAACATGTTGGGTAAAGAAATAAGGGACATTGTTATTTCTATCACAAGAGCTATTTTAATGAAAAAAGAATAAATTATATTTTAAGAAATGTTCTATGTTGCTTGTCCTCTGTCCTTATGCAAAGGCATTGGATTTTACTTCTTTGTGAAGCAATGTCATAAAGTGTCTTTGTGAAGCATTTTTATAGGGTGCTGTCTTTGTGATGTTGATGTTGTCTTTGTGAAGCAGTCATTGGGTGCTGCCTTTGTGAAGCAGTCATTGGTTGTTGTCTTTGTGAAGCAGTCATTGGTTGTTGTCTTTGTGAAGCAGTCATTGGTTGTCTTTGTGAAGCAGTCATTGGTTGTTGTCTTTGTGAAGCAGTCTTTGGTTGTTGTCTTTTGAAGCAGTCATTAGGTGCTGTCTTTGTGAAGCAGTCATTGGGTGTTGTCTTTGTGAAGCAGTCATTAGGTGCTGTCTTTTGAAGCAGTCATTGGGTGCTGTCTTTGTGAAGCAGTCATTGGTTGTTGTCTTTTGAAGCAGTCATTGGGTGCTGTCTTTGTAAAGCAGTCATTGGTTGTTGACTTTGTGAAGCATTGTGATAGGTTGTTGACTTTGTAAGGTAGTCATTGGGTGTTGTCTTTTGAAGCAGTCATTAGGTGCTGTCTTATGAAGCAGTCATTGGTTGTTGTCTTTGTGCAGCAGTCATTGGTTGTTGTCTTTGTGAAGCAGTCATTGGTTGTTGTCTTTTGAAGCAGTCATTGGGTGCTGTCTTTGTAAAGCAGTCATTGGTTGTTGACTTTGTGAAGCATTGTGATAGGTTGTTGACTTTGTAAGGTAGTCATTGGGTGTTACCTTTTTGTAAAGCACTCTCATTGGCTGTTACATCTTTGTTAAGCACTGTCATTGGGTGTCTTCTTTACAAATTGTGTGCAGAAATTTTGGTTGCAAGCATTTTTCAGGTAAGATTTGCAGACTGACAAAGAAATATGTCTAGTTAACATTGTGACAATGCAATAAAACTAAATTTAATCTTGAGATCTGTAAATCTGTCAGTCTGTAATGCAGGATTTTCTTGAATAAATAAAATTATGATTCAGATTTTCTCACTGGCATATTTAATTTATTTAATTGTTTTAAATAATGTTTGAATAAAAAATAAAAATGTATTTTATATATATATATATATATATATTTACTGTCATTTTAATATTGAAATGCACTTATAGGAAGTAAATGTATTTTCAGTATTTTCAAATTTAGATTCAGTATTTAGCAAAAGAATTTCTCAGTTAAATTGCTTGAAAGAATTTGAATAGAGAGAATTAATTATTCATTTTAACATATTCTGTGTTGAATGTTTAAACAGGAAACAGTGCTCCACATGTCCTATGAAAGACTTCTCAAATGTTTATACAGAGACTTGGACAAACACTTGTACTTTGGCATTGTGTAAAATACTTAGCCAAACACAATCTAAATTAGGATATGTGTTGGGTACTTAGTTAGGTAAATTTCTCAATTAAAAGGCAAGTTGAAGGCCCCCTTTTAAATATGCTTTTGTTCACAAAAACACTCCAGCAGGTTGAATTATTGAGAGGTTTTAAAATACTAATGATAAAAAATAACCATGTTGTGCTTGAAAATTATATTATTCCATATATTGTAAAAGTTGTTATAATTATTAATAGAATTGTGAAGATCTACATATTTTTATAGTTTTCATGTTGAGATTTTGAATTAGAAATATCAGTTTACACTTTAAACAGACTCATTTCTCAGTTTTTCTAAGTAATGAACTCAAAATACTTTAATTACTTTGATATCTGTATTTGTAATTTTCTTCAAAAGGTAGAATTAAATTCTCAATAGTATATTAAGTATAAAAGTACATATTTTTGTTACTCAAATTTCTGTTTAACTTTAAGGGTAATAATATCTGCAGGTTTTTACTTGAAATCGGTCAGTATTTCACTTCAGGTCCGAGGCATTGTGACATTTATTTTGAATGGCAAAATCTTTTTTTTTTTTTTAATTGTTTAATTGTATCAAGTACAGACGATCCACATACAAATATTTCCAACCTTTTGACATGACCATCAGCATTGGCTTCTATATTTAACTTTAGATTTATAGATAAATTGTGCAGGAAGCCTATAATACTATAATATTTTATAATATTTTTTTAATGCCTCTCATTACAAATACACAATAGGATGAAAACTGATTTTACTAATTATCTAATAGCTGTTGTCACATTTTATTAAAATACTAATTCTTTAAAATTTGCTGAAAAAAAAACTACTTAAAGTCATAAATATTAGAAATTTCTATTAATATATTGATTGTCATGTGGAGGATTTCTTTTTTAATGGTTTAACAGAAATATCTATTTCAAGAATTCATAATTTCAGAAATTTTTAATACTTTTTATAGACCATGCAATTATTTAGATGTAAATTTATTTAAACAATTTGAGCATCTGTTCATTTCTAAACAATGCAAGCTGCAGTGTCCTCAAAAATGGATCACAGAAGTTTGTGACATAAAAAATATAATATGCTATTAACCAGTCAAATATGATATGCTACTAACCAGTCAAATATGATATGCTACTAACCAGTCAAATATGATATGCTACTAACCAGTCAAATATGATATGCTACTAACCAGTCATCAATTTATACAATAATGCATAAATTTGATGTTAAATCAACTTTAATTTAATGTGGAGTTTTAGTTAATTATAATAACTTTATAACTTATACATTATGAAGTGAAGTATAATAATTTATATATTTTCCCCCATCCCATCCCCCCATTAAAAGTCTACCTGATTTTACATAGGCCAGCTTACATAACTTAAATAATTAACAGAAACCCCAGAATGACAAAATTAAAATTATATAATAAATTCTAAGCCTCCAGACTTTACAGTGATTTTTTGAGTTTTTGATTTCTATAGTTTGGGGTTTAAGTTGAGGTCAATACTGACCTTACCTTGTTTCCTGTCCACTCTAATTTAAACGTTCTATTTATTAAGTAAATATTGTATTGTCCATGTTTAGTTCTGTAGTGAGATCTAGATCAATATCAGGGACTAAGTATATATACATACTAGATCCTTTCTGAAAACATTGTATGTACACACTATTTATCTGTTATGCAGCTGGACTGTGCTTGTACATGTATAGGTCAACCAAAATAACTAGATTTAGGTATCCCTCATTAAAATGTGGGAAAAGACATCATTGTCTAGAATTCAAATTTGTTGTGGCATTAAAATGTTAGCTTGATCTTTAAACAAAAGGTGTTCTCTAAACATAGAAGTAACAAAAAGTCTGTCATAGCTGGTAACATATATTGCAGCTCTCATTTCAAAGGCCTGTGCCATGACTCCTTCTTTTTATAATATGCATAAATTTTTACATACATTTATAATTTCTATGGGTAAGACTTCCTTTTGTACCCCCAGCCTTTAAATTCTATATGAAATTTTTGAAAAAAATTTTTCACAGAAGTGTTAAAAATTGGCTTGATTTCGTGTTTTTTAGGTAATTTAATTCAGAAATTAAATTTTAATTGAGGGTACAAAAAGAGGTCTTTCTGCTTTGGATATTTGTTCATTCTTTTACAGTGGGCATTTATTTCTTATTCCATGCAGACTCCTGCATTCCAGTTACCACTGCGGTAGCTCAGGTGGTAAAGTGCTTGCTCCGTAAGTGGAAGGTCGTGGGTTTGAACCTTGGCCAGGTCTGACCCAAGAATTGAAAGTGGGTAGTGATTGTTCTTTCGCAAAGCACTGGGCATAAGGAAATAAAAGTTACAGTTCTTTCAGATGGGAACTTAAAATAAATGAGGTCCCGTGACACGGAAGGCTTGGCACAATAAAGAACCCTCCTGTATAATGCCATCAGCGCATAACAAGGTTTTACTGTAATTCACTGTACATAAATTCTCATGATTAGACATTAGCTGTATAACAAGGTTTTCCTGTAATTCACTGTACATAAATTCTCATGATTAGACATTAGCTGTATAACAAGGTTTTACTGTAATTCACTGTACATAAATTCTCATGATTAGACATTAGCTGTATAACAAGGTTTTACTGTAATTCACTGTACATGAATTCTCATGATTAGACATTAGCTGTATAACAAGGTTTTACTGTAATTTACTGTACATAAATTCTCATGATTAGACATTAGCTGTATAACAAGGTTTTACTGTAATTCACTGTACATGAATTCTCATGATTAGACATTAGCTGTATAACAAGGTTTTACTGTAATTCACTGTACATAAATTTTCATGATTAGACATTAGCTGTATAACAAGGTTTTACTGTAATTCACTGTACATAAATTCTCATGATTAGACATTAGCTGTATAACAAGGTTTTACTGTAATTCACTGTACATGAATTCTCATGATTAGACATTAGCTGTATAACAAAGTTTTACTGTAATTCACTGTACATAAATTCTCATGATTAGACATTAGCTGTATAACAAGGTTTTACTGTAATTCAATGTACATAAATTCTCATGATTAGACATTAGCTGTATGACAAGGTTTTACTGTAATTCACTGTACATGAATTCTCATGATTAGACATTAGCTGTATAACAAGGTTTTACTGTAATTCACTGTACATAAATTCTCATGATTAGACATTAGCTGTATAACAAGGTTTTACTGTAATTCACTGTACATGAATTCTCATGATTAGACATTAGCTGTATAACAAAGTTTTACTGTAATTTACTGTACATAAATTCTCATGATTAGACATTAACTGTATAACAAGGTTTTACTGTAATTCACTGTACATTAATTCTCATGATTAGACATTAGCTGTATAACAAGGTTTTACTGTAATTTACTGTACATAAATTCTCATGATTAGACATTAGCGTTATAACAAGGTTTTACTGTAATTCACTGTACATAAATTCTCATGTTATCTGGTACAGTTTTATAAAATGTTATGTAATGTTTAACACATTTATTTATTATTTGCGCCCATGTGTTCGTGATCTCTCAACAACTTTTGACACCAGCTACACATAAAACTAATTTAGAGTATTACTGTAAATTCTGACATGTGTAATGGATTAAGAAATACAGTTGAATTAAATGCTTCTTTATTTTAAAACTTTGGGATACTTTTATTGGTCTTTATCATATAAATTATAATAATTGGATCAAAACTGGGCTAGATATAACATTTCATTTTAAAAGTCAAGTATGATAGACTTTTTTGATGGATGAAGAAAGTGTGGTTGATTAAAACGGATTAGATTTAAAGATAAAAAAAATTTAAGTACATGAAAAAAAAATTATAAAAGAAAAGAAAATATTGAAAAACAGGAAACCAATAGAAGTTTTAAGTATAAAACGGTGTGTTGGAGGTAGCCATGGAAAAAAATATTTCCTTTGGTAAAAGTATCTGTTTTAGAAAAAATTAAATTTTCTGATTTTGAAGATCATGACATCACACTAAGGTCACGTAGGTCTTGCTGAGTTTCTGAAAATCTCACCCTTTCCTTTATCCATATTAAAGTATAAGGGTCAAGTTATTGTTTTGCATATATTCCATTTTCAAGCTTATATTTAAATCCCGAAATATTTGCACATTAGTTGGTTGCTATTTTAGAAACCATCTATCATTATGTAACAGTGACAGTCAACTCAGAACGGAGGACATCTTACCTCAGATTTGAGTTGGTATAAGAATTAACTGGAGATTTATCACCATTAAGCTGACAGTGTGAGTACATGGCTTTACTTGACTAATGTACAAGTTCTGCATATAAAATATGGCTGAGGATTAAGGTTCATCTTCATATCTCCTTGTTTATTTCTCTGACACTTGTTCTTGTCTTACATTATAAAAATCTTGTCTCATGATAATGTGTTTTTAATTTTAACTTTCTTTTCTTCCTTTTTTTGCCCTGTCTGTTACCTGAATGAGAAGATTACGAGTTCTATACTTGCCTATTGCTTCAAGTGAGATTAAAACTTAGTTGTTTTTCTTGGCTTAATGTAAATAAATGCTATGAGGGTTTTTTTTACTGTAAATTATCTTATGTTAAAAATGATTGTTTGGGGTTTTTTTTGTTTTTGTTTTTTGTTTTGTTTTTTTTTTTTTTTTTTTTTTTTTTATTGATGATTTCTACCTAAATAACTTCATCATGAGCACAAATCAAGCTGCCAATGATTCGCCAGATTTCATGTATACTCATTACAGTGTGTTTTCATTTGTGTTTTGTATGAAGTTATAAATTTGTAGTGGGAGATGGTTCATATATCCTTGTCTTGGCTATTTATTAAGCTGTCAGTAGCTATTTATTATCAAAGTGACCCTTTGTAGAGTGCACAAACAATTTGGAGAAGACCCCCAAAACTATAAGTGTTTACATTGTGCAGAAAATTAATAACTTCATGAATAATTCAGACTATAATATGTATTATGATTGAGAATAAAACTATTTAAGAAGATATAGAAGATGTATAGGTATCCAGCAGTCTTGGGGTTGATAATGTAACAACACATTTATAGAAATCATTTATATAGCACTGTGAATATAATAAAAATGCTTTTTATATAAATGATATATTGAAACTTATCAAAGTATTGAAACTTTTATCAAGGATAAAATTTAAAAAGATCTGTATAGGTTATAAATTTGAGATTTAAATACTAGTATGTTGACTGCCACCCTTGAACTTTGGTTTTATTATTAGCAATATTATTTTTAAACATAAATTTATTTGAAGTTTTAAATATAAGTAAGTTACATTTTTTGAATGTGTAAAAAGACTTTGATTGGATTGTAGGATCAGGGCTTCAGCTCACTTAAATATTTTGCTTGAACTTTGACCTGTGTTTATGTTCTTGAGGACATCCTCTTTTAGATGGTGGCCAAGATGTTTAAAGTGTGACTCTGCAGATCACAGTGCCTCTTACTCCAAGGCTTTGAATCTTACTCTGAATGGAACAGATTCTAAAGTGGAGAATTAGTCAGTTTGCTTGTCAAAGCTGGGTGATATTCCCCAAGCAATCTTGTTCCCTCATACAACTACAAATTGACCATCTGGATTATGGTTTGATATAAGTGAGATATATTGACTTGAACATTAAACATCAGTATAACAACCTACATATTCTTAAGGGTCACACCTACATGTAAGTTCATTGCAACTACAGCTACAAATAATAAAAATAAACAGGTATAAATGTCAACACAGAATCAATTGTTTGACATGATGTCTTCATCTGAAAAAATCTTGTAAGAACACAGAATCATATGCTCGACATGAAACCGTCATTTTAAAAAATCTTGTAAAAAATAAGATTTGATATGTTTGTTTTTTCCAGTTAAAAAAATCAATGACTTTTGTGTTATTAGCACATAATGTTTTCTTTTTTCTGCATTAACAAAATTTTTAGTCCGATGTTCATTGCAATTATATTATTTTTTCTGTCCATTAATAAAGTTTAAGTTTTAAAATGATTCAGTAAGATTTAGATTAGAGGTTAGGATAGAAATAGTTTTCTTATAGAATTACATTTAAAGTTAACATAATGCTGAGTCACAGAAAAGCTTTTCATTGTCTAAAATAATTCTGTAATAAAATTAAGAGCAATGATGATCAAGCATAATACCTCAAGGATAAAAAGAGTTTTTTTTCCAAAGTCTGTAAAGAGATAAGTGCACAATAAATACAAACATAAATCATGAGTTATATAATGATGAAATAGTTACAATGTCAGAATATAAAACTATAGAGCAAATTTGATCACATGAAAGTGAGAACATAAATACAAGGAACTATAACTTCAATCATTTGATTTGTTTGAAGTTTTAACCTTGTGTTTTTGCATTTTTTAAGTAAATTCAGATGTTTGAATATAAAAATGACTGTAAATAAATTGTCTTTATTCAGTATAATAATTTACCATTTAACATACCTGAAAGGTTACCAACTACTTCTAGTATAAATAATATATTAAATCACATTTCCTCATAATTACATTTGTGTTAAAAGGACAGCTGCCTTGTAAAGATTAAGTCTTTTGTTTAGCTTGTATCAGCTTATTCATCAGGATCTTGCTCATTCCTGTTTCCAGCTGCCTCATAATAAAGATCAAGTCTTTCACTTAGCTTATAAAAGCTTGATCACCAGGGTTTGCTCATTCTTGTTGCCAGCTGCCTTCTGATAGAGATTATAATCTTTCACTTAGCTTATATCAGCTTGATCACCAGGCTTTTGCTCATCCTTGTTGCCAGCTGCCTTCTGATAGAGATTATAATCTTTCACTTAGCTTATATCAGCTTGATCACCAGGCTTTTGCTCATTCTTGTTGCCAGCTGCCTTCTGATAGAGATTATAATCTTTCACTTAGCTTATATCAGCTTGATCACCAGGCTCTTGCTCATTCTTGTTGCCAGCTGTGTAGACATATTTGATTGTGTAGAGATATTTTTTTTTTTTTTTTTTTTTTGTCCTGGGGTTCCTTCCGGGACTGTCTTTTATATGTATGCTGGTAATTAGTATACATTGGTACTTGAGAATAAGTATTTGACCCAGGAGTTCTCTTTATCATATTATGTATGTCTTCTATGGAATGTCATATTATTTCTTAAATAATGAACTATTTTCAGTCTGTTAAATTTCCATTTAATGTAGATTTAGGATTTTAAAAGAATTTTGAACTAATTAACACTCTTTTTGTTAAACAATCTAAACTTTGCATCAAAGATTGTGTACTTAACACTATGTGATTCCGACTATGCCTCCTATAACAGATGATGGAATCATTAAATAATAGATTATGAAGGAAATACCTTGGGGATATAGCATAGCATAAAGTGTGTGTATATATATATATATATATAATTAAGTTAGATTTTTAGCTCACCTGAGCCAAAGGCTCAGATGAGCTATTGCAATCTATCACTGTCCGTTGTCCGTCGTGCGTCGTCTGTCGTGCATCGTGTGTAAACTTTACATTTTAATCTTCTTCTCCAAAACTACTGCACCAAATTTGATGAAACTTGGTGATTATCATGCCTGGGTAACAGCCTTTCAAAATTGTGTTCCAGGTTTGGCCACGCCCAACAAGATGGCCGCTGTTACTAAAAATAGCAAAAAGACAAAAAAATCTTCTTCTCTGAAACCAAAAGGTGCAGGCAAGTTTTGATTGGATATTTGGATTCAGCATACCTGGGAACATTAAAATTGTGTTTTTCATGAATATTGAGCGAAAAATAGGTCACGCGTTTTTTGCGTAAAATTATGTAAGTTTGAAAATGAGACATTTTTGTTATAACTCAATAACGGCTGAAGATAATTTAATGGAGTTTTCACTGTTGATCTTGTCTTGCTATTTTCTTCCAAAAGATGTCAAGGTCAAAGGTCAAGGTCATGTCCCTGCTTTTGACCTTTGATAAAAAATCCTATTTTTTAAACATTTCAGGTGATAATAGCATGGGATTTTCAGTTAATTGTAGGTAGTGACATAACGATCATTTTGATATATAGATCAAGGTCATGGGTTCAAAGGTCAAGGTCAAAGATGCACAACTATTACCGTTATAGTTGATTATCTGCAAAACTATTAACTTTTTGTCAAGGACATAGCTGCATAAGTATACTGAAATTGATTAATGATTTGGAAATAATTATTCATTGCACTACAGCTACTTCATGCATATTATATAAGCTACTTATAAATGAAATGTGATTGGATATACTTCTAGTTTTGTGGGAGTTCTTAATTTGAGAAAACTTTTAAAGTTTCTGTACTTAATATATTGTCTATTGCACTTTGCAAACAATATTGGACATATCTTCAGGTGAGCGTTAAGGCCCATGGGCCTCTTGTTATAAAGCACAGTTTATTTGTAAACTTAGAACAGCAAATCATAAATTCCCAATTGAAACTGGTAGATGGCAAAATGTTAATAAACAAGATAGAATGTGTCCATATTGTTTAAATGTCTTAGGAGATGGATTTCATTATTTATTTGTCTGTGGTAAATTTTCGGAATTAAGAGAAAAGTACTTACCACAATATTTTATGAAATATCCAAGTTATGATAAATTGTATGGTATGTTGAAATTATGTAACACAAAATTATTATCGGAAGTCGCAATTTTCTTGTCAAAGATCTTTAAAGAATTTTTGTAAACATAAATATAACAAAGTGTACTTTCATATTATTAAGAAAGTGATATGCATATATTTATAAATATTTGAATGTGAATATGTCTTACCTGCCTATAACTTATATAGTTGTACATTTATATACATTTATAGAGAGAGATGTTGTATTTGTTTATAAAACTATTGTATAAATATGCCCTGATGTTCCACTGTTGGAGTGGCTGAGCGTATTAAACTGAACTGAACTGAACTATATATGTATATCATTATTACCTTTTAGTGAGTTAATGTGAGAAAGAATAACTAAAGCTTTTATACAGGTTTATTATTAGATACATGGACAACTTGACTACATTTTAGTAAAATCATTACAGTACGCCCTGAACAGGTGCTTGGAGGTGTATATAGACTTAACTGTTTAACATTGTTGTACAACTTGACTACTTGGAGGTGTATATAGACTTTACTGTTTAACATTGTTGTACAACTTGACTACATTCTAGTAAAATCATTATAGTACAGCACTGAACAGGTGCTTGGAGGTGTGTATAGTGTTTACTGTTTAACATTGTTGTACAACTTGACTACATTTTAGTAAAATCATTACAGTTCGGCCCTGAACAGGTGCTTGGAGATGTGTATAGTGTTTACTTTTTTAACATTCTTGTACAAAGTGAATTGTAAATATTTCCTTTGAGCAATGCTTTCTATCTTAATTTGCTGTTGTGTTATGTGCCATATGCATATGGATCATCGTGTCTTGAACAGATCCTAGTGTGAGGAAGTGTGTCAGTTTACTTGCTGAAGTTTGTGGTTTTCTCCAGATTCTCCGGTTTCCTCCTCAATCATCCATCCTCAAAAAATTTTGACTTGACATTGCTTCTACACTTTATTTTTAGTAGTTTGAGATCATATATAATATGTCCTTATAGTCTTAATTGTTTTTTCAGATCAAAATAAGCATGTCTTTCATATAAAATCCTTGAGTTTTAATAACTCCTTTCTGTCATTTTCCTTATGTTCACATTATCCTCATAATCACATTAGCATGTCTGTCATATAAAATGCCAGAGTTTTAATAACTCCTCTTATTCTTTGTGTATGTTAACATTTGAACATTAACTCTTCAGAGTTTTTAAAATGATTTCACTGATTAACAAACAAAAGATTAGTTTTTATAGAAAAATTCTGTATTCACATTTATAAACATTTAATAATTGATTATGATATAATTATGCCCAATGTCAAAAAGGCAGCTAGTTTTTAATTCAAAAACTTTTCACAACATTATGTCAACTAATTGCACGTTTGGTTGTCATAAATTTTGTATACCTAATAATTAAAGAGATCCAGATTTGAATTGAATTGAATTTTGTCATTTTTTAGCAGCGGCATTTATATCCAAGGTGAAATCTAACAGTAAACAAAAACACAATAATTCTATAGGTAATATGATTATAATTATAGGAATGTTTATATAGTTGTTAGCTTAATCTCTCGCCCCAACTCACAATAAATTATCCCATTGCATTTTAGTTTTTGATTGTACCACAGGTCTATAGAGGAAAAAATAAGACTATTTGACTTGCTTCATCAAAAGACAAGAAATATTTTATATTAATTATGTTATTTAGCATAAAACATATTCATATAATTTAAAATTTTAAATTAAAGAATGAATCATGAAAAGTTTATCATTATATTATTATTATTACATCATTTTTCTGATTACTGTTGATAAATTTAAGTATCGGTAATTATTTCAGGCAGGTGTCATATCAACTTCGTCATAATTTTGTTTATCTGTTTAAGCTAATATTCAAGTTTTTTTTTCTATTCCATTTATAATTCGAAGTCAAAAATAAAAGTTGTAGACAGTTTTCACTTCTTATTATCAGCACTCCACATCAAGTTATCTATGTTTTAATGGACTTTACTTGGAAAGTTAACCAAGTTTGACTTCAGTACATATTTTTATGTATGATATATGCATATATATATATATATATATATATATATATATATATATATATATATATATATATATAATGTAGCGGTGTTGGATTTTGTATATATGTGTTCATAGTTTCGTATATTTCATAGTTTAACTTCTTATTTCTTATTTCATAGCTATCAACACATTAAACACAAACTTACCTTTCATTTGGCCTTACCTTTAGTCTCGTTCTTATTTTCCCGGTTTTTCTATTGTTACTTACCTGTCACATGACAAAATTACTTACCTTTAGAAGCCATGACAGTGGACAGCTTATATTCTCACAAAATATATGGACAAAGAATGATTGCTTAAATTTCTGGCTGTTATCTGAGTTATTGCATTTAAATACCATATGGACAGTGTAGAGTCTAGTACCACATAATGGACTATATTTTATCTATATGTAAATAAACCATTGATGAACAATAAATGCTGCGGCTGAAACCTAAACGGTGTATGTTGTATTACGAACCCCCCGTTACATTTGGAGCCCCCAGTGAGGAAAACAATTTGAAGTCGCAGTCTCAGACAACAGACAGACAGTCGTAAAAGAAGCGCCAAGTCCCATATATTGTGTTTGAGGAAAAACAAGTGTTTTGACTCTATTTTTGAACAATAAAGTTTATTACTTCCGGTTCCGGTTTAAAAAAAAATGGATCAAGAGTGTAAGTGACACCGATTTTAAAAAAAATGGCTGCGCCCTTAGACTTTGATATTTTGTAAATAATAATAATAATAAAAAAAAATATTGTGTAATTGGACAGAAAACTTTTCCTGTCAGTTGATTCAACATTGTATTTTTTTTTTTTTCAGGAACTTTATTGTTAGAAGAATTTATTGGTACCTTTATATTTTTTTAAAAAAAAAAAATTCAAGTGTAATAATATTGTTTAATTGTTGATACCCTTTCCTTTTTTTTTTATCATGTCAAGTGTTTTATAAACTTGACATTAGGTGTAATTTATAGTCAGGTGAAATAAAAAACTTGACTACAAGGTATTTATTTTTTTGTTCGTAATCATCGGCCGAATTTTATTAACTATTAACCGGTTGTATTTTGCTGCATATGGTTATAAATTTTGTATGTTGATCATTCAAAATTTCAGCACATATGCAGTAATACCATTTAGACGCGCCGTTTATTGTGTATGTTACATCCGAATAATATCTTGTCCCTTTCCCACCCTAAACTAACAATATAATCTTAGTGTGAGAGTGTTTTTGACAACTGACTTTGACATACCAGTGTTACATATAGAGTATAATAATAAATACACTATATATTATTACAATACACACTTTACTATATTGCATTACATATAACATTATCTTGATACAACATCATCATAACAACATAGCGCTGCGTTCATATTTTTGCTGCTTGCTTTGGGTATATATTTCATGATATCATGATTATAGTGTAGTGTCATATTGTAACAAGGTATATACAACGGTGTTGTAATATTGTGATAAGGTTACATTAAGTTTTATACAATAGTAATATATGTCACCATATACTCCTACGTTCGTACAAATAAGTTGAATTCAACAAACTAATCAATTAATTTACATCGTTGGACATAGGATACTAAAGCGACGTCGATATTTAATCGTATTTACATCTCACATCATCGCCGGAATTTATTTAAGTTAGAGCAACAACATTTTAGTTAGGTTGGTTTATAAGTTATCTGGTTTAAGGTATTGTATTGGTTTGTCTTGTCTTGTTGAGTTTGTCAAATTATATCATCATGGCAACCAAATTAACAGAAGAGGAAATCAAACAAATGGAACAACATTTTGAGAAATTAGGAGCAAAACCGAAAATGGATACGCTTAAAGATTTTCAAAATTGGATGAAAGATGTAACATCAGAAGAAGTAAAACCTGAAATTCCACCGCGAACGCATCATTATGCCGCTAGTGTGCATCATTTCCCGAAAATATCAACGTTTTCTGGAGATGACAAAAAGGATAATGTAACATTCAGCATTTGGAAACATGAGGTAGAATGCGTAATAAATGAAGGTCACTCTAAGCAAACAATATCGCAGGCAATAAGGAGTTCCCTAAAAGGTGAAGCTTTGCGAGTACATACTAGATTAGGATCGGCTCCATCAATTGTACAGGTATTGGATAAGTTTGAGAGTTTATACAGGACAGTAGATGCACCTGAAACTATGAAAGCTAGGTTTTATAGCGCATATCAAAACGAGGATGAGGATGTTACGGCATGGAGTAATAGGTTAGAAGATTTATATATCGATACACCAGATTATAAAACATCGACTCCGGCTCAAATAGATGCTGAGCTTTGCAACGTGTTTTATAGAGGATTGAAAACGTCTTTGCGGGACATAACGGGACATATTTTCGACAGGGTCAAGGATTTCGACAAGTTGAGAGTAGCGATTAGACAAGTGGAAAATGATAAAAAGGAGCGTAAGTTAAAGGAAAAGGTTTCAAAATTAACAACAAGTAAGTCAGCTGTGGAAACTAATGAGAGCAACAATGGATTAGAAGAATTGAAAGGTATTGTCAATCAGTTAGCTATAGATGTAAAATCAATCAAGGATGGGTGTACAGGATACAGTAACAACAATCAAAATATGGATCAATATAGATATAATACACAATCAAATTACAGACAGCAGTATGGATATAGGACAAGGCAACAGTATACACCAAGACAAGAATTTACACAAAGACAATACACATCAAGGCCACGATTTCCGCCACCTCAACAGAACACGTCGCGATATAATACAGTCACCAGTGGACCAACATGCTTTAGGTGTGGTCAAATTGGACATGTTCAACTGGGATGTAGGGTGAATATGGACCATTCACGGCGTTATTTAAACTGGCCGAGACCTGCGCTAAGGGGCAAGCGTTAGGTGATGTACAAAATAGCCCTCCACGTAACATCGATGAGCATTTAGTCGGCAACGCAAATGAGTTACCTATTATTATATCAGGACATAATACACCGTCATTGATTGATACAGGATCGACAGTTTCTACTATCAGTCAAGAATTTTATGATACTCATCTGCAGCATTTACCGATACAACCGTTAGGGAATATTTTACACATCGAGTGCGCCGATGGACAATTATTACCATATAGTGGTTACATTGAAACTGAATTAAGAGTAACAGGAATGAATGAAACGGACAATGTGATTAGTAAAGGGTTGTTTTTAATAGTTCCAAATAGTCGATATAATCATAAAGTACCAGTATTGATGGGAACCAATTTATTGACAATATTATTAAATAGAACAAAGTCAAGACATGGGTTAAATTTTCTGCAGCAAGCTAATCTACATACTCCACTTTATCTTGCGTTTAGGTGTATGTCACTTAGAGATAAACAATTACAACATCAAGGATATAGACTAGCAGTTGTAAAAAATGCAGAAATCAGACCAGTGATTATTAAACCAAATTCAGAGACAGTAGTTAAGGGTTATCTTGATAAGAAGTTGCCATACCCCACTGTTTGTGCAATGTTTAATGCAACTTTGAACTCTGGTATTCCTGATGATATTGATATAACACCGACTGTGTTGCCGTATGATTGTAGTTTGAGAAAAATAGTGAATGTGCATTTGTCTAATGTATCAACAAGAACTGTTAGATTACAACCTAGAGAACTTATCTGTGAATTACAGCTAGTTGATATAGAGGATAATATTATGATAGATAACAACACTGATGAAGATCCGCTAAGTAAAATACATCTACAAACGGATAATTTAACCGATAAAGAAGTTCAGAAAGCAAAACAACTGTTGAATAAACATAAAGATATATTTAGTAAAGGAGATGATCACATAGGACATATTACAACTGTCAAACACAGGATAGATTTGGTTGATCCAGTTCCGTTCAAACAACGCACGAGGCGGATTCCACCATCAATGATTGATGAAGTAAGGAACCACATACATCAATTACTTGCCGCTGGAATAATTACTCGTTCACATTCACCGTGGTCATCCAACGTGGTTTTAGCACGTAAAAAGGACGGAACTTTACGTATGTGCGTCGATTACAGACAGTTGAATGCACGGACAGTTAAAGACGCTTACGCACTCCCTCGTATAGATGAGATATTGGAAAACTTAGCAGGAAATAAGTTTTTCTCGGTCATTGATATGAAGTCTGGGTACCATCAAGTAGACATACTCCCAGAACATAAGGAACGAACAGCGTTTACCATTGGTCCTCTCGGCTTTTATCAATACGAACGACTTCCATTCGGATTAACTAATTCGCCAGCGACATATCAACGACTGATGGAGGAGATACTAGGAGATTATCACATGAAGATTTGTTATGTTTATCTAGATGATGTCATAATTTTTGCTCGAAATTTTGAAGATCATCTTATTAACCTCGAAAAAGTATTATCAAGATTGGAAGCATCAGGTATTAAATTGTCAGCGAAGAAGTGTACATTTTTTGAGAATAAGGTTAAGTATGTAGGTCACATAGTCACAGAAGAGGGAATACAACCGGATCAAGATAAAATAGATAAAGTAAAGAATTGGCCACGTCCAGAAACACCAGAAGATGTCAGAAAATTTCTTGGTTTCGTCGGTTATTATAGACGCTTCATTGAAAATTTCTCCAGTATAGCTAAACCACTAAACGAACTGATGCCGACAACACAAAAGAAGAATAAAAACAAGACAAAGAAAAGCGAACAGAAACCATGGACTTGGATAGAAGAACATGAAGCAGCATTTCAAACACTAAAGAGTAAATTAATCACGCCACCTATTTTAGGATTTCCAAATTTTCAGTTACTGTTCGAATTACATACGGATGCGTCAGGATTTGGTTTGGGAGCCGTTCTATACCAACAGCAGGGAGATACAAAGAGAGTAATTGCTTATGCGAGTAGAGGGTTGAGTAAAGCTGAGAAAAAGTATCCAACACATAAAATGGAATTTTTAGCTTTAAAATGGGCAGTGTGTGAGAAATTCAAAGATTATTTAGGTGGTCAGAAATTTGAAGTAAAAACTGATAATAACCCGTTAACATATGTTCTGTCAACCGCGAAGTTGGACGCAATATCACAACGTTGGATTGCAGCTTTAGCAGCTTATGATTTTACAATTTCATACCGACCAGGAAATAATAACGCTGATGCTGATGGTATGTCTAGACACCCATTATTAGAGGATAAATCGATAGTAATTGAGAATGAATCGATCAAAACGTTATGTGATTCAGCAATTATGACACCAATGTTTGTAGAGAATTTATGTTTATCACAGAATGTAGTGGAAAATTTAGATATTCCGATGGATACACAGAATTCGATTTCAACTTACAATATCAAGAAAGAGCAACAGACAGATCCAGTTTTGAGTTGGTGGTTTCCATTTATCAACACAAACACGTTACCATTGAAGAATAACATACCTTTATCACCAATACATACGGCTATATGGAAAAATTTTGACAAATATTATATCAACAATGGTATTATATATAAAAAGACACAGGTAGATGAGGAAATGAGACATCAAGTAATGTTACCAAAGTCTTTGATCCCAACAGTATTAGACATGCTTCACAACAAAACAGGGCATTTGGGAAGAGAAAAAACATTGTCATTGATCCAGGAAAGATTTTATTGGTATGGAATGACTAGGGATATTGAACAATGGATCAAATCATGTGATAGATGTATACGAAGGAAGACACCTGCGAAAATAGCTACACCTTTGGTGAATATACACACGTATCAACCGTTAGAATTGGTTTGTATGGACTTTTTGTCACTTGAAACATCCAAAGGAGGACAAAGTAATATACTTGTTATAACAGATCATTTCACCCGATATGCAGTAGCAGTCCCCACAAGAAATCAACTCGCTAGAACAACAGCAGAGGCATTCTTCCATAACTTTATAGTGCATTATGGTCTTCCACAACGAATATTAACAGATCAGGGTCCAAATTTTGAGGGGAAATTAATTAAAGAATTATGTCATCTTACAGGGATAAATAAAACACACACAACACCTTATCACCCACAAGGAAATGGTCTTTGCGAACGATTCAACAAAACATTATTAGGAATGATGGGAACTTTGGAAAACAAGCAAAAACAAGATTGGAAATCACATGTCAGTTCGTTGGTACACGCTTACAATTCAACTAAACACGAATCTACTGGATACTCACCTTATTTCTTAATGTTTGGACGAAACCCTAGACTACCGATAGATTTAGCATTTGGATTAGATTTTGGAACCAGCAAAGAACCATTAAATGTTTATATTAAGAAACTCCGTAATAATTTGAAGAATGCTTATGATATTGCTGCTAAATCGTCGGAAAAAGCTAAAGCGAAACAGAAAGCAGGATATGATGACAGAGTTAGAAGAGTAGTTTTAAATGTAGGTGATAGAGTTTTAGTAAAGAATTTGGCATTTCAAGGCAAGCACAAGTTAGCTGACAGATGGGAACAGGATCCATATATAGTAGTATATCAACCAAATAAGAACATCCCAATATTTGAAGTTAAAAAGGAATCAGGAGACGGAAGAAAAAGAACTCTTCATAGAAATTTATTACTACCTATCAGCTGCATAGCAGAGGAAACAAGACCTATTCCTACACCAAGAAAGAGATTAGATAAATCAGGATGTCGTAAAACAGCAGAAAAGAGCAATAATGATTCAACAGTCACTGTTGCACAAGAAGATAATGAGTCATTGGACAACGATATTGTTTATGTTTTTGAGTATAACGAAGATGCTCCGGTGCAGATACCAAGAAATGATACTGAAGATAGCATTGTAATAGAGAATACAGAAGAGAATCAGAATGTGAATACAGCAGATGATATATCAGGGAGACAAGAAGTAGAGGCAGAAACAGAGACAGATGTGGAGAAAACAGCAGATATGCAAGAAGGCGTTAGACGTTCTTCAAGAGAGAAAAGGGTACCCGAAAAGTTGAAAGGATTTGTAATAGAAAGAGGAAAGGAGAAAGTGTTGGTAAATCAAGCTGTTGATTGGGAAAGAAGAGCCAATTTTTTACAGCAACTGGCATGTTCAGCTAATTTGAGAGAGACTGATAGAGATAAAGTAACATCTGCATTGATACAACTCATCACCAAGCCTTGCGATTAAAACAGGATTTAACCATTTAATCAAGAAACTGATGTTTTATTATAATAAAGAGATATTTGGAATTTAGTTTTTCACACAGGAAAAGCGTATATTTAGTGTCGAGGACGACATTCTCTCGGGCGGGGGAGAATGTAGCGGTGTTGGATTTTGTATATATGTGTTCATAGTTTCGTATATTTCATAGTTTAACTTCTTATTTCTTATTTCATAGCTATCAACACATTAAACACAAACTTACCTTTCATTTGGCCTTACCTTTAGTCTCGTTCTTATTTTCCCGGTTTTTCTATTGTTACTTACCTGTCACATGACAAAATTACTTACCTTTAGAAGCCATGACAGTGGACAGCTTATATTCTCACAAAATATATGGACAAAGAATGATTGCTTAAATTTCTGGCTGTTATCTGAGTTATTGCATTTAAATACCATATGGACAGTGTAGAGTCTAGTACCACATAATGGACTATATTTTATCTATATGTAAATAAACCATTGATGAACAATAAATGCTGCGGCTGAAACCTAAACGGTGTATGTTGTATTACGAACCCCCCGTTACAATTACATTTTCTTTGATGTGTAATTTTTAAAAATTATCTAGTATAAATATATAAAATTGAATAAATTATACAGTTTTTTTTATATTTTTACTAACTTCAGTATATGTATATGAAATAATTAATTCCAGTATCAGTTGACTTATTTAGCAGCGGCTCACAGGGAATATTGTCCTTACTTTGGAATATTTCTTGTATACTACTACACTATAAATGTTTTAATTTACTAGGTATTTTATTGTCTGTAAAACATTTAAATTGAAAAAGTCAATAATTTACCAGTCTTTCAAAAAAAGTTCAGTAAAATTAACAATTTATGTTGTTATTTAAAGTTAGCATTGGAGTAAATGCTCTAACCCCATCTATCCGAATCACTGGTACATGTATTTGCAAAACTTTTGTTTACCAAGTGGGATTATGTATTCAAGCTGCAGTCATGCTGCAATTCAGAATATGACTTGTTACTTTGATAAATGTTCATAAGGTTAAATTGTCATCAAGATGAATCTCAATCTTTATCTTGACTTGATCTCCACAAATTCAACAGACTGTTGGTTCTTTTGTATATTCATTTTGTATATATAAATTTCGGTGAAAATTAGTTGGATTTAATATAAAAACCAACAGAAAACCTTTTAAACACTGGACAGAAGAAAATAATACTTCCCTGGTAGTTACTAGACATTATGTTATGTCAAGCTGGTATTACTAACATTTAATTGATGTCTGTTTGTGAAACCAAACAATTATTTAAAAATCAATACAGTCATCAAGACTCAACAAAAGACAATATTTCAGTAAAGGCATATAGAGTTATACTAGGGCTTTGGTAGTTTAAAAATTACTATTGATTTTGTGTTGGACTGAAATACTTAAACTACTACTTATGTTCGGAATTAAAATAAAAGACTGTGTCAAATATATTATGATGTCTGTTCTATAATAGTGTCACACATATTATGGTGTCTCCGTTATATACGGAAAACAGACAGTGTCACACATTATGAACTGAACTGTTCTATAACAGTGTCTCACATGATGCTGTCTCTGTTTCATATCAGTGTCTCACATAATGGTGTCTCTGTTCTATAAGTGTCACACATTGTGATGTCTCTGTTCTATAAATATCACACATATTGTGATGTCTCTGTTCTATAAATGTCACTCATATTGTGATGTCTCTAATTGTCACACATATTGTGATGTCTCTGTTCTATATCAGTGTTATACATATTATGGTGTCTCTGTTCTATACGGACATTGTCACACATAATGATGTCTCTGTTCTATACCAGTGTTATACATATTATGGTGTCTCTGTTCTATATCAGTGTTATACATATTATGGTGTCTCTGTTCTATATCAGTGTTATACATATTATGGTGTCTCTGTTTTATACGGACATTGTCACACATAATGGTGTCTCTGTTCTATATCAGTGTTATACATATTATGGTGTCTCTGTTTTATATGGACATTGCCACACATAATGGTGTCTCTGTTCTATATCAGTGTTATACATATTATGGTGTCTCTGTTCTATAACTGTGTCATACATATTATGGTGTCTCTGTTCTATAACTGTGTCATACATATAATGGTGTCTCTGTTCTATACAGACATTGCCACACATAATGGTGTCTCAGTTTTATATCAGTGTTATACATATTATGATGTCTCTGTTCTATATCAGTGTTATACATATTATGGTGTCTCTGTTCTATACAGACATTGCCACACATAATGGTGTCTCTGTTCTATAACTGTGTCATACATATTATGGTGTCTCTGTTCTATACAGACATTGCCACACATAATGGTGTCTAAGTTTTATATCAGTGTTATACATATTATGGTGTCTCTGTTTTATGCAGAACAGACAGTGTCACACATGATGGTATCACTGTATTATAACAGTGTAACACACGACGTCTCATATACGAAACAGACAGTGCCACACATAATGGTGTCTCTGTTCTATTCAGAACAGACAGTGTCACACATAATGGTGTCTCTGTTCTAAAACAGTGTTATACATATTATGGTATCTCTGTTCTATAACAGGGTCACACACGACGTCTCATATATTGAACTAACAGTGCTCTACATAATGGTGTCTCTGTTCTATAACTGTGTCATACATATAATGGTGTCTCTGTTCTATTCAGAACAGACAGTGTCACACATGATGGTATCTCAGTTCTATAACAGTGTTATACATATGGTATCTCTGTTCTATAACAGTGTTATACATATTATGGTATCTTTGTTCTATAACAGTGTTATACATATGGTATCTCAGTTCTATAACAGTGTTATACATATGGTATCTCTGTTCTATAACAGTGTTATACATATTATGGTATTTTTGTTCTATAACAGTGTTATACATATGGTATCTCAGTTCTATAACAGTGTTATACATATGGTATCTCTGTTCTATAACAGTGTTATACATATTATGGTATCTTTGTTCTATAACAGTGTTATACATATGGTATCTCAGTTCTATAACAGTGTTATACATATGGTATCTCTGTTCTATAACAGTGTTATACATATTTTATGGTATCTTTGTTCTATAACAGTGTTATACATATGGTATCTCAGTTCTATAACAGTGTTATACATATGGTATCTCTGTTCTATAACAGTGTTATACATATGGTATCTCAGTTCTATAACAGTGTTATACATATTGTATCTCTGTTCTATAACAGTGTTATACATATTATGGTATCTTTGTTCTATAACAGTGTTATACATATGGTATCTCAGTTCTATAACAGTGTTATACATATTATGGTATCTCTGTTCTATAACAGTGTTATACATATTATGGTATCTTTGTTCTATAAAAGTGTTATACATATGGTATCTCAGTTCTATAACAGTGTTATACATATGGTATCTCTGTTCTATAACAGTGTTATACATATTATGGTATCTTTGTTCTATAACGGTGTTATACATATGGTATCTCAGTTCTATAACAGTGTTATACATATGGTATCTCTGTTCTATAACAGTGTTATACATATTATGGTATCTTTGTTCTATAACAGTGTTATACATATTATGGTATCTTTGTTCTATAACAGTGTTATACATATTATAGTATCTTTGTTCTATAACAGTGTTATACATATTATGGTATCTTTGTTCTGTAACAGTGTTATACATATTATGGTATCTTTGTTCTATAACAGTGTTATACATGACGTTTCATATATTGAACTGACAGTGCCACACATGATGGTATCTCTGCTCTATAACTGTGTCATACATATTATGGTGTCTCTGTTCTATTCAGAACTGACAGTGCCACACATAATGGTGTCATACATAATGACGTCTCTGTTCTCACAACTCTATAAAAAATTGAGATAATGATAGTACTTTCAGTTTTATAGAAGTGTCATCCCTGATGACTTTGCTTGTCTTCATGTGTTAATTGATTACACCAGTATGAGCATTGTCTATTGGTAATACAGTTTCTAAGTTATCCACTTTTATATATTAATGCAGAAAAACATTTCTTACAGGCAAAAAAATTATACACAAAAATAATTAAGTGTTCTGTCTTCTGAAACCATCAGATATTTTATACAATCTATCAGTACATGCATATTAAATGAAACCATGCATATCTGTTTTTCCCTCCGAGGTATATAAGTTGAATGACAACCTCACCCTTGTCAATTTGTTAAACTCAGCTTTCAAAACACATTACAAATGTTTCAACTCTTTAATAAACTCTGTGATAAGAAATTACCCTGAACTAAATGCAAATTGCAGTATTTTAAAGGTTTTTTGCAGTATTTTTAAAGGTTTTTTTTCACACTGCAATAAAATCTTAAAGACAGAAACAGTATATCATATGTTATTCTGTTTATCAACATAAAGAGATACAATTACAGTTTTATAAAAATAATGATAAATGTGTAGTATAATTTTGTTACATCATGGTAATCAAATTTCTTTGGATTTACATGAAGAGATCAATGCATGACTGAGAGTTTATATCTCTAGCCAACAAGGAGAAGTATTTTTAATATTAGATTTTATTTTATTCCCCCATAATCAGAATCTGGTTTTACAGTATGAAAATAATAAACCAACTTCAATTTTTTTTTTTTTTTTTTTTTTTTTTTTTTTTTTTTTTTTTTTTTATATAAATTTTTTCCCCATTTCTTTCATTTCTAAGGCCCCACCCCTTTTTGTGTCTCTAATTATTTAAATTAGAAAAATTAGAAAAGCAGATGACCCTTTGCCAATACTGTCTTAGGTAAAATATCAAGAAGGGAAACAAAGGTTAGTTTTTTTGGTAATAATAGCAGGCATATTAATGTCCAATAGGGTGGTAATGTTAATTAATAATGTTGGTACATTAAAGTACATTGATTCGTGGAAAAAAAAAAAAGGAAGGGGCAGGGTTATTCAGTTTAACTGTGTTTTTTTTTTTTGGTCTGACAAATACCCCAATACATGCCAGTTGTGTAGAATGTTTGATAAAATATTAAAGTGTCATAAGTAGAGGTATTGCTTTTTGTCCAAGTTGAAAAAGCTGAAAAATTAAATTTGAAAGCCATATTATTTACCAGAGGTTTTATAGTTTTTAAGTTTGTTTGCTTTTAAAGGTTCCTTTTGGTGTTGTATTCCTTTTAAAATTTTAAAGAGTGGTTCCAACAAAATGAATTTAATATAAAAGTCAATATTTGACAACTTAAACAAAAGGGGTTGAGAGAATTGTTTTTGAACATAATTTTATCTGTCTGTCACACTCTCATTCACCATACCCTGGCTGGCAGGGTCTTATTTTTTGATAAACAAGTACTTGCTTTTTAGTTGCTGAAAAGATATTTTATTTAATATGATTCAGAGTAAATATTCTCTGTACAAATTATAGCAGTAAGGTCATCCACTTAAAAATAATTTGAATCTCGTAAAACCAAGACTATTAAATGTTTGCAAGCGTAACCTTACAGGTTATGGAAAATATCTCCAGGCGTAATCATACAACTTGAAGTTAAATATCTGGGAGCGTAACTTTAGAAGTTAAATATCTGCAAGTGTAACCTTACAAATTACGATAAATATCTGCAAGGATAATTACAAAACATTTTTGTGCATCAGTGTGTCTATGATCTATTAAGAAATTTCTAAAATAAAAAATAGGTTCATTCAATATAAAAATTGTTTATGGTTTCATATCTTGTTAAAATATGAATTATCATTAATAAAAAGATGTTATATATGCTGAGATTTATGTAATTTATATATGAAATTTCCCAGATTAGTTTATGTTTTAGATAATTAATTGCAACTACATATATTATGTAACTTACATCTGTTTCCTGCTGTATGTAAATTAGCCAACATAAATTTAGTCATTATTAATTTACATATTGTAATAACTTTGGCACCATCTTAATTTTAGCTTAATATACCGAAGAAAAAACTTTATTCAGAAATTACCTGATCACAAATTCACATCAAGTTTAAGGAATTTTTTTCCTGAAAAGTGTAATTATTTTAATGTTTTTTCCCATGAATAAACCTTAGAAAACTTGAAAGGTTTATTTCTGCAATATATTTTTGTTTATACAAAAAATAAAGATAATGAATTCTATAATTTTAGAATTTTTAGCTTGTGTACAAAGTACAAGAGCATTTACCGAGTATGTCAAACCCTGACACAAGTTTTGGTGTCCTGAATCATGTGGTATTTTATAGTAAGTTCACTGTTTAAGTGAGCCTTTTCAATTTTTTTATATTTTAACAGCTTTTATTATTTATTTATTTATTTATTTATTTATCTATTTATTTATTTATTTATTTATTTATTTATTTTTGGTATTTAATAAATGGTTGTTAATTTTCTTTCTCATATTGATATTCTTGAAGTGAAAAAAGCTACATATATTTATGTATACATGTATACCTCTATGCAATTTCTTAAATCTTACTGTGCTCTTTTTTATGTTTTTTACAGTCGAGCTATACAGAAGAACCAAGATCTAACACCAGAAACGCCAATAATAAACATTTTCTATGATGATTTTTGGGGCACACCTTTAACCCATAGTGGTTCCCATAAATCCTACAGACCATTATGTGTTCTCTCATTCCGTCTGAATTATTATCTTGGAGGACTGAATCCCTGGGGATATCATCTCGGGAATGTGCTACTGCATGCCATAGTGACTGCACTTTTTACTTACTGTGCAAGATTGTTTTTACATCATACAATCCCTACAGCTGTTGCAGGGTTGTTGTTTGCGGCACACCCTGTACATACAGAGGCTGTGGCTGGAGTAGTTGGACGAGCTGATGTTGGAGCTTGTTTGTTTTTTCTCCTAGCATTCCTGTGTTATATTAAATATGTTAAATATCGAAGTGAGAGCGATGATGGATGGAAGAGGACTGTTGTTTGTTCTCGGGACAGCCATATTTACCACAGCAAGTATGCTCACCAAGGAACAAGGAATAATGGTTATAGCTGTATGTGCTAGTTATGATTTATTTGTGTATCATAAAGTTAAAGTTACAGATATAGTTTTATTTAGATTGGTAAGTATCTGCTTAGTATTAATTGGTGCAAACATGTATTACATTAATCATAGTATGACTTGTAATCGGCCAGTAGTTGTACTTTGTTTTTGTATTTCTTCAGAAACTTATTGTCACTGTAGTACATTTAGATTGTCACTGTAGTATGTCACTGTTGTACATTTAGATTGTCACTGTAGTACATTTAGGTTGTCACTGTAGTACATCGAGGTTGTCACTGTAGTACATTTAGGTTGTCACTGTAGTACATCGAGGTTGTCACTGTAGTACATTTAGGTAACCTGCATAACAAAGTTAGAGCACTTATCTAAAATTACATCATTAGCAGGTCCTTTAATATCAGAATTTAGTTAATGTATTCCGTAGAATCTTGATAACTTAGGTATCATGGATAAAATATTTACAATTGCTGTTTTTTTCTTATATAAACTGTTTGACACGAATAATGTTTACATTTCAGTAAACTAGCATCACCTGTCAACCTCTCGTCAAGTCGCGCAAGAATACATATAAAGTGAAAAGTCAATTCGGGAGTTCCCCTTTCATTTTCCATAACAAATTTATTTTTAGCAAGGTTAATAAAAATAATCAAAATCCAGAATTTTCACGTTGAAAATGCGATATATTAAAAAAAATGTAATTAATAAAAAAACAATCATAAGTTTGAATAAAACCATGTATTTGAAGTTTCAGCAGTGCTTCGTGGTTCGTTTATGTGTGACGTCAGCTTTGTGGTTTGTTTATGTGTGACGTCAAAGTGGGTGGGGCTAACCGCTCTGAATGAATGAATGGTGCTGTTCCGTTCACTGACAAAAACCAGCAGATAAACAATGAAAAACAATATTTGTAATACTAAAATAATTGACCTTGTGCAAATTCTAAGCAGAAATGTCAAACATTCATATTGTAAATATAAGAAATAACTTTCATTTTTTGTGGTTTACTGGGTATAAACAAGATTTGGAAGTGGCAATTTTTTCATAAATTGCTTTTGCAATTTATGAGAATTGCCACTTCCAAAATCTTGTTTATACCCAGTAAACCACAACAAATTGAAGTTATTTCTAAAATGAATGATGTTTACTACTGTTGGATACCAACATATTTTCTTTGTAATCAATTAAAATTGAAATACTTTATCAAAAAACACCAAAAGTTCAAAGTCCATTGTGACATGTATATACTAGATATATTGAAGTATGTATCGCTGTATCAATCAATCCCATTGATAGCTCACTAATATCATATACTTCATTTTGCCACTGAGTGTGAAAAAATGTTCCAGATCCCAATCACATTTCCCATATATCTTTAAATGGAAAAGGAAACCAATGTTTCTATAATAAAAAACCCAGTCTGGCTTACTCTGATAAGAATCATTAAAGAATTTATATTTTAGCATGATTACACATCAGGTATAAGCACAGTCAAACGAAATAAGATCAATAATTGTTTGAGAACATAACTTGTGACTGAATTCAAGATTTATGCTTTATTACTAGTAACATATTAAGACAGTAGAAAGGTTAGGATCACTCAAACTTTATGTATAAAAATCAGACAAAATTAGACAACATTGAAATAAAAACACAACTAAAGGTGCTATGTTACCTGACCTTTATCATTACCTGTTTATATAGGTAAAGCTTTAATTTATCAGAGATTTACCTGTCAGTCAGGTAATGATTGCCCTAAGACTACCATGTAAGTGAGATTTTATCTACCTGATTGGTTTTGTATTGCTCGTTTACATTCCATCTGGCTCACCTGTTTGTGATATAAGCAGTATATCTAATGACCAACCATCTGTTATTATAACAACATAAATCCGCTTTCTATTTCAAAGTGATGACAATATAAACTGTAAATAGATTCTTATTTTAGATGTAGTAATCATAAATACCCATTGAAGTTGGACGTTGGAAACATATCCCAAGAGAAAATAGATTATGTGAACTTTGTAACACCGATTTAGGTGATGAATATCATTATATTTTGTGTTGTACTGCTTTGTTCGAAGAAAGAAATATGTATATTCCAAAATGGTATTATGTCAAACCAAATAGTTTAAAATTTTATTCATTATTTAGTGATACAAATTTATCTTTACAAATTAAATTAAGTAAGTTTATAACAATTATTAATGAAAGAATCGGTACTACCAGTCCTCCGGGTTAACATAAAGTAGTTGTATACATGTAGTTATGTTATGCTGTTACTCATGCATTTTTTGTTATATATACATATGTTTATATATTCTCAATTTGTATTTTTTTTTTTTTTTTTTTTTTTTTTTTTTTTTTGCAATATTAGAAATAAAGAAAATTGAAAATTGAAACTGTTAAGCTCCTATATCCCATAATCCAGGTACGGGCTTTGATGCTAATGTCCATAGAGTTTTAGTTCTACAGTTGAATTTTTTAAAGTAAAGAAAACTATAATAGGCCTATAATTTTCTTGAATATGAATATTTCTACTGATTTTGTACATCTCACAGCTGTTGGAGACATTTTAATGATCCTTTAAAAAGGACAAAGGGTCACTGAAGTATTTACAGTTGTCTATTTTTCATTCTGAACACAGATACATTTGTCACAATTATAAGAGTTTATAAGCAGATTACGAGGTATTAAGGATGTTGGTTGTCTAAAATCATGATGTGATATCCTAGTCAGTGGTCACTACCAACAATATTATTTTGTGGTCAAAGGGGGTGGGTGGAGTGGGGGTCTTTTAATGTTTTACCCAACTATGTTAAAACTATAAATATTTCAATAAAATGTCATAATGCATCTTATAACTCCTTCTACAGTTAATAAGCAAATTCAAGCTTTACTTGTTTATTGCTTTTAATCCTGAAAGTCTGTTGTGTTGTTTGTAATTTCTGTTTATTTTCATTTTGTTTTTTAAAAAAAACTTTTAACATACATGCACCAACAGGAAAAAGATTTTCAGTGATTAATTGACAAGAAGGCAATTAAAAAAAACCCAATATTTGCCTTTCAGCTGTCCTTTCCAAAATTATAACAATCTTCACCATTCCCACCTTTTATTATAACTGCTTTTAATATCCCTTGGTTATGTTATAACCATCTTTAAATACCATCCAGGTACTTTATAATGTCAGTCACAATCCAAAGGTTATATATAACCACCTTCACTATCCCAAAGTTATAACCATTCATTATTCCAAAGTAATATCAAACCTTCAACATAACCAAATTTACCACCCCAGAGTTATAACCACCTTTACCATCCCAGAGTTATAACAACCTTTGCCATTCCAAGAGTTATAACCACCTTTGCTTTCCCAGAGTTATAACCACCTTTACCATCCCAGAGTTATAACAACCTTTGCCATTCCAAGAGTTATAACCAACTTTACTATCCCAGAGTTATAACCACCTTTACCATCCCAGAGTTATAACCCCCTTTACTATCCAAGAGTTATAACCACCTTACCATCCAAGAGTTTTAACCACCTTTATCATCTCAGAGTTACAACCGCCTTTACCATCCAAGAGCTATAACAACATTCACTGTCCTGGAGTTATAACCACCTTTACCACCTCAGAGTTATAACCACCTTTACCATCTCAGAGTTATAACCACCTTTATTATCCCAGAGTTATAACCACCTTTACCATATCAGAGTTGAAATCATCCTTACCATCTCAGAGTTTTATCCACCTTTACCATCTCAGAGTTATAACCACCTTTACCATATCAGAGTTGAAATCATCCTTACCATCTCAGAGTTTTATCCACCTTTACCATCTCAGAGTTTTATCCACCTTTACCATCTCAGAGTTTTATCCACCTTTACCATCTCAGAGTTTTATCCACCTTTACCATCTCAGAGTTTTATCCACCTTTACCATCTCAGAGTTTTATCCACCTTTACCATCTAAGAGTTATAACCACCTTTACCATATCAGAGTTTTATCCACCTTTATCATCTCAGAGTTATAACTGCCTTTACCACCCCAGAGTTATAACCACCTTTACCATCTCATTTATAACCACCTTTGCTTTCACAGAGTTATTACCACCTTTACTATCCCAGAGTTATTACCACCTTTACCAACTCAGAGTTGTAATCATCCTTACCATCCCAGAGTTATATCCACCTTTACCATCCCAGAGTTTTATCCACCTTTACCATCTCAGAGTTATAACCACCTTTACCATCTCAGAGTTATAACCCCCTTTACTACCCCAGAGTTATAACAACCTTTACCATCCCAGAGTTTTATCCACCTTTACCATCTCAGAGTTTTATCCACCAAAATTACATCTCAGAGTTATAACCGCCTTTACCATCCAAGAGCTATAACAACAGTCACTGTCCTGGAGTTATAAACCACCTTTACCATCTCAGAGTTATAACCCCTTTACCATCTCAGAGTTATATCCACCTTTGCTTTCACAGAGTTATAACCACCTTTACCATTCCAGAGTTATAACCAACTTTACTATCCCAGAGTTATAACCACCTTTACCATCCCAGAGTTATAACCCCCTTTACTATCCAAGAGTTATAACTGCCTTTACCACCCCCAGAGTTATAACAACCTTTACCACCCCAGAGTTATAACAACCTTTACCACCCCAGAGTTATAACCACCTTTACCATCTCGTTTATAACCATCTTTACCATTCCAGAGTTATAAGCACCTTTACTATCCAAGAGTTATAACCCCTTTACCATCTCAGAGTTATATCCACCTTTGCTTTCACAGAGTTATAACCACCTTTACCATTCCAGAGTTATAACCACTTTTACTATCCCAGAGTTATAAACACCTTTACCATCCCAGAGTTATATCCCCCTTTACTATCCAAGAGTTATAACCACCTTTACCATCCAAGAGTTTTAACCACCTTTATCATCTCAGAGTTACAACCGCCTTTACCATCCAAGAGCTATAACAACATTCACTGTCCTGGAGTTATAACCACCTTTACCACCTCAGAGTTATAACCACCTTTACCATCTCAGAGTTATAACCACCTTTATTATCCCAGAGTTATAACCACCTTTACCATATCAGAGTTGAAATCATCCTTACCATCTCAGAGTTTTATCCACCTTTACCATCTCAGAGTTATAACCACCTTTACCATATCAGAGTTGAAATCATCCTTACCATCTCAGAGTTTTATCCACCTTTACCATCTAAGAGTTTTATCCACCTTTACCATCTCAGAGTTATAACTACCTTTACCATATCAGAGTTGAAATCATCCTTACCATCTCAGAGTTTTATCCACCTTTACCATCTCAGAGTTTTATCCACCTTTACCATATCAGAGTTGAAATCATCCTTACCATCTCAGAGTTTTATCCACCTTTACCATCCCAGAGTTTTATCCACCTTTACCATCTCAGAGTTATAACCACCTTTACCATATCAGAGTTGAAATCATCCTTACCATCTCAGAGTTTTATCCACTTTACCATCACTGAGTTATAACCGCCTTTACCATATCAGAGTTGAAATCATCCTTACCATCTCAGAGTTTTATCCACTTTACCATCACTGAGTTATAACCACCTTTACCATATCAGAGTTGAAATCATCCTTACCATCTCAGAGTTTTATCCACTTTACCATCACTGAGTTATAACCGCCTTTACCATATCAGAGTTGAAATCATCCTTACCATCTCAGAGTTTTATCCACCTTTACCATCTCAGAGTTTTTATCCACCTTTACAATCTCAGAGTTATAACCACCTTTACCATATCAGAGTTTTATCCACCTTTACCATCTCAGAGTTTTATCCACCTTTACAATCCCAGAGTTATAACCACCTTTACCATATCAGAGTTGAAATCATCCTTACCATCTCAGAGTTTTATCCACCTTTACCATCTCAGAGTTATAACCACCTTTACCATATCAGAGTTGAAATCATCCTTACCATCTCAGAGTTTTATCCACCTTTACCATCTCAGAGTTTTATCCACCTTTACAATCTCAGAGTTATAACCACCTTTACCATATCAGAGTTGAAATCATCCTTACCATCTCAGAGTTATAACCGCCTTTACCATCTCAGAGTTATAACCACCTTTACCATATCAGAGTTGAAATCATCCTTACCATCTCAGAGTTTTATCCACCTTTACCATCTCAGAGTTATAACCGCCTTTACCATATCAGAGTTGAAATCATCCTTACCATCTCAGAGATTTATCCACCTTTACCATCTAAGAGTTATAACCACCTTCACCATCTCAGAGTTTTATCCACCTTTACCATCTCAGAGTTATAACTGCCTTTTCCATCTCAGAGTTATAACCGCCTTTACCATATCAGAGTTTTATCCACCTTTACCATCTCAGAGTTATAACCACCTTCACCATCTCAGAGTTTTATCCACCTTTACCATCTCAGAGTTATAACCACCTTTACCATCTCAGAGTTTTATCCACCTTTACCATCTCAGAGTTATAACCACCTTCACCATCTCAGAGTTTTATCCACCTTTACCATCTCAGAGTTATAACTGCCTTTTCCATCTCAGAGTTATAACCGCCTTTACCATATCAGAGTTGAAATCATCCTTACCATCTCAGTTTTATCCACCTTTACCATATCAGAGTTATAACTGCCTTTACCATATCAGAGTTGAAATCATCCTTACCATCTCAGAGTTTTATCCACCTTTACCATCTCAGAGTTATAACCACCTTCACCATATCAGAGTTGAAATCATCCTTACCATCTCAGAGTTTTATCCACCTTTACCATCTCAGAGTTATAACCACCTTTACCATATCAGAGTTGAAATCATCCTTACCATCCCAGAGTTTTATCCACCTTTACCATCCCAGAGTTTTATCCACCTTTACCAACTCAGAGTTATAACCACCTTTACCATATCAGAGTTGAAATCATCCTTACCATCTCAGAGTTTTATCCACCTTTACCATCCCAGAGTTTTATCCACCTTTACCATCTCAGAGTTATAACCACCTTTACCATATCAGAGTTGAAATCATCCTTACCATCCCAGAGTTTTATCCACCTTTACCATCCCAGAGTTTTATCCACCTTTACCATATCAGAGTTGAAATCATCCTTTACCATATCAGAGTTTTATCCACCTTTACCATCTCAGAGTTTTAACCACCTTTACCATCTCAGAGTTTTATCCACCTTTACCATCTCAGAGTTATAACCACCTTCACCATCTCAGAGTTTTATCCACCTTTACCATCTCAGAGTTTTATCCACCTTTACCATCTCAGAGTTTTATCCACCTTTACCATCCCAGAGTTTTATCCACCTTTACCATATCAGAGTTGAAATCATCCTTACCATCCCAGAGTTTTATCCACCTTTACCATCCCAGAGTTTTATCCACCTTTACCATCTCAGAGTTATAACCACCTTTACCATATCAGAGTTGAAATCATCCTTACCATCTCAGAGTTTTATCCACCTTTACCATCCCAGAGTTTTATGCACCTTTACCATATCAGAGTTGAAATCATCCTTACCATCTCAGAGTTTTATCCACCTTTACCATCCCAGAGTTTTATGCACCTTTACCATATCAGAGTTGAAATCATCCTTACCATCCCAGAGTTTTATCCACCTTTACCATCCCAGAGTTTTATCCACCTTTATCATCTCAGAGTTATAACCGCCTTTACCATCCAAGAGCTATTTATAACAACATTCACTGTCCTGGAGTTATAACCACCTTTACCACCCCAGAGTTATAACCACCTTTACCATCTCAGAGTCATAACCCCTTCACCATCTCAGAGTTATAACCACCTTCACCATCTCAGAGTTTTATCCACCTTTACCATCTCAGAGTTTTATCCACCTTTACCATCTCAGAGTTTTATCCACCTTTACCATCTCAGAGTTGAAATCATCCTTACCATCTCAGAGTTTTATCCACCTTTACCATCCCAGAGTTTTATCCACCTTTACCATATCAGAGTTGAAATCATCCTTACCATCTCAGAGTTTTATCCACCTTTACCATCCCAGAGTTTTATCCACCTTTACCATATCAGAGTTGAAATCATCCTTACCATCCCAGAGTTTTATCCACTTTTACCATCTCAGAGTTTTATCCACCTTTACCATCTCAGAGTTGAAATCATCCTTACCATCTCAGAGTTTTATCCACCTTTACCATCTCAGAGTTTTATCCACCTTTACCATCTCAGAGTTATAACCACCTTTACCATATCAGAGTTGAAATCATCCTTACCATCCCAGAGTTTTATCCACCTTTACCATCCCAGAGTTTTATCCACCTTTACCATATCAGAGTTGAAATCATCCTTACCATCTCAGAGTTTTATCCACCTTTACCATCCCAGAGTTTTATCCACCTTTACCATATCAGAGTTGAAATCATCCTTACCATCCCAGAGTTTTATCCACCTTTACCATCCCAGAGTTTTATCCACCTTTATCATCTCAGAGTTATAACCGCCTTTACCATCCAAGAGCTATTTATAACAACATTCACTGTCCTGGAGTTATAACCACCTTTACCACCCCAGAGTTATAACCACCTTTACCATCTCAGAGTCATAACCCCTTCACCATCTCAGAGTTATATCCACCTTTACCTTCTCAGAGTTATATCCACCTTTACTTTCTCAGAGTTATAACCACCTTTACTATCTCAGAGTCATAACCCCTTCACCATCTCAGAGTTATATCCACCTTTACCATCTCAGAGTTATATCCACCTTTACTTTCTCAGAGTTATATCCACCTTTACTTTCTCAGAGTTATAACTACCTTTACCATCCAAGAGCTATAACCACATTCACTGTCCTAGAGTTATAACCACCTTTACCATCCCAGAGATATAAACACCATGATTTATGTTGGTACCAAAACTGGTATTCAGTTATTTGTTTATGTATCTGCAGTATGATACAGCATGTAAATAATGGAAGACATATTATATCATGATTGCTTAATGAACTAAGAAGCATTAATAATGTATAGATATACATGTACAAACTTAAACACAAAGGCTAACATGATCGACTGACTGTTGATATTGCACTTGATTGTCTGAATGTTTGCTTGCATGTTTGATTGTCTGTCTGTATCTCTTATTGTCTGTCTGATTGTCTGTATCTCTTATTGTCTGTCTGATTGTCTGTATCTCTTATTGTCTGTCTGATTGTCTGTATCTCTTATTGTCTGTCTGATTGTCTGTATCTCTTATTGTCTGTCTGGTTGTCTGTCTGTCTGTCTATCTGTCCATCTGTCTGTCTAAAAGATGTTGTACATTTCCGTTATGGTTTGTATATTTAGAATGATACTATATTGAGTGTGGTATATATGTGGTATGTATTACAGTGTGAGGATTGTAACTTCTACACTTTTTGTATTCCTGTTAGACATTTTTGTAAGGTTTTGTTTTTGTTTTTGTTGCTTATTTAATTTTTATTTTCTAGAAGCCATAGTTGTGATTTAAGTTGCTAGGGATCTTTGGAAAGCTCAAATTGAAATTAGTTGCAATCATTATAATTCCAGGATATGGTCCCCTAAAAACACAGTGTGGGAATCAATGTTCTGTTCATTATAAGTACCATTATAGATTTTACCATTAAAATGTGCTGACTTGGGGTTTTTTTTGGTTACCCCAGATATTGAACTCGATTTGGTATGTGAGCATACTATCATAAGTTGTAGATCAAGTTTGAGTTTGCTTCCAGTTCCCTGATTTTTTTTATAAAATTTTGGGTTGTGGACATAGAAAATTTCTTTCAACTATAAATTTTTCAGGCATTTTTTTCTAAATGCTTGCAAATATTGAACTCAAATTTTGCATGCATTAGTTTACCATAATAAGTTACAGGTCAGTTTAAGCTTTGTTCCAGTTCACTGATTTTTTACAAAATTACGCACCTTGGACTTAACATTATATAGAAAATGAACTTGCAACTCATCTTGGGCACCTTGATGCCAATTATTTATTTATTTATTTATTTATTTATTTATTTATTTATTTATTTATTTATTTATCATATTATTATTATTTTATTTTATTTTTTTTTTTTTATTTTTTTTTTTTTATTATTTTTTTTTTTTTTTTGTTGTTGCTCAAAAGTCAATAAAGTTAAATCAGACATACAGTCTATATATAATTATTTACTTAATTCTCATGTATAAATACTTTATAAAAAAGAATTATTTTAGCACTTTCGTGTTTTTTCATTAATGTAGGAAATATAAAGTAAATAATTCAGTCAATGTTGGTGGTAAAATTAATATTTCTCTACTGGGGAATATAAACAGTTCTCTGGTACAGAAATATCTTTATCTGGTAAAAATATAAAACTTAATTGTCAGGTCGATCAGCATTTATCTATCAAATTTTTTTATTTGTAAATAAAAGTCATAAAAAGGTGTAGCAATATTGTCAATAAGTTATATTGCCTATTTACTTAATGCATCGAGTTAAAAGTGATCCCTAGGCGTGATAATTTACTAAGTAAGGGTATTTCTACTGTTTGATCGTTACATAAAATGTAATTTGGTAATTTTTCATTTTACACGTAATTTGTCAAGCATGAAGTGCCATAAAAGTTGACAAACTACCTCTAATGGAAACGAGAAGTGGCGGGGTACAATCTTATGTAAATTTGACTAGCTGTAAATTATCTATTACTTTAGATAAAATTCTATTTGGTGAAAGTGTAATTCATTTGATAAAGGGTGAATTAAAATTGGGATATATTGGCGTTACCAGCATGATTTATGAATTAATCGATAACAGTGTTTGATCCGTGTTTCAATGTTGATATATATACAGAGATTAGAATATGACACAACTTGAGATCTAAGGTCTTTACGACTTTGCAGGATTTCAACAAAGGGGTGTAGAAGATCTTGAAAAACTAAAATAACCCAAGTTAAAGTATTATTGTTTGTAATCAGCATATTGACAGTACTGAATGTCTCCAGATAAAAAATTGCACCCAGGTTAAAATTAATTAATGTATAAGGTTTCACTTAATATCCCCGATCGAGGTCAATCTTCTTTGAACCTCCATACATCCTGTTTTCTTGACAGGAAAGATAGAACATGCAATATTATGCTGGTCGACATTAAAACATGGATTGTGTCTACGACCTTAATCATAGTTCTCACTTGCTATAGAGTACATTGTTATGTAAATACGTGAGGGGTTTCTTGTATGACCTACTGACATTGCTTATCAATATCAACAATATTTGATAAACTAGGTTTTTTAAGTTCATTCATTTTGATGTTTACTTCCTAATTAAACATAAAATGTTAAGATTTTTGTAGTTTGTTAATATTATTATACTCCATTCATTTTCAATGACCTGTACAAGTTAATGAACTGTAATGTGATAGAAAGCCAAAACAAAATGTTATAGTTTATTTTATATTATTGGTTTTAAATTCATGATCCTAAAAATGTACCTGACAATTATATAATAATTTTCAAATATATCTTATTTCAATTTTTGTTAATTAAGTAAGTTTTAAACTTAGTAAAGCCCCTTCCTCAGTTGTCTGTTTCTAAATTAAAAATTTTCCTTTTCACAAATATTTTAACAACTTGAAACATAAATTTGTGACACAAATTGATTCAGACACTGATTCTCCAAGATGAAACATTCTGCTATGTGTGAGCTTTAAGTTCAAATCATGTTTTAATTACTTAATTATCAAAATAGGTGAAATACATTGTATTTTTATTCACAGAATGAGCTAATAATCACATGACCTACCATCTATAATTACATTACACCATTATATTGTATTGTAGAACCTGTAGCCGTTACATGCCACTGCTATATAATATTTTCTTTGAGACATATCTGTTGTAGTATGAAGTCTTGAACACTATAAAAACTTGAAATTTGAAGTCATTGATACTTTGATTGAATGCTAAGTGTAAATGTATGTAACAGTGCAAGGGTTAACAGTCATTGAAATGAAACACACTATACAGTAAAACACACACAGCTGACAAACTGGTTAATCGGAACACATAATAAAACACACAGCTGACAAACTGGTTAATTGGAACACTAAATAAAACACACACAGCTGATAGACTGGTTAATCAGAACACTTAGTAAATCACACACAGCTGATAGACTGGTTAATCGGAACACTTAATAAAACACACAGCTGTTACACTGGTTAATTGGAACACTTAGTAAAACACACACAGCTGACAGACTGGTCAATCAGAACACTTAGTTAAACACACACAGCTGACAAATAAGTTGATCATCTAGTTTAACCTGTGTCAACCTGAACCATGTTTTCAAACAGAACAAAAATATTTACCCTTACTGGGGTCCAGGTATTGACTGCATTTTGGAATCCATGTGACATTTATTATGTTTCTGTTTCTTATTTTACAAATTATTTTTATATTTTTCTATTTTCAGAATTTATATAAAAAAGAGGGAGTGCTTGAGGGGTTACTATGCTTATCAGCTATAGGGATGTTTCTGATAGCAATTAGATTTTATTTTATGGGCTTTAAGCCTCCAGAGTTTGCACCGTCAGACAATCCAGCGTCTGACTCTGACAGTCTCTTTACAAGAACGTTAACATATCTTTTACTACCAGTTCTAAACTTTTGGATACTAGTTTGTCCACGTGTTCTAAGTTTTGATTGGTCAATGGATGCCATTCCTTTAGTTGAATCATTATTTGATTATCGCAATATATTTTCATTGTTATTTTATAGTATTTTAACTTATTCTTGTTATTTATTGTTAAATCATATACAAAATGTAAAATTAAAATTAACAAAGACGCATGTAAACGGCAATGGAGTTTCTCATTATCATAATCATCATTCTAATAACCAGAATAGTAAAGATTCTATAAAATATAATTTTAAAATATCAAGACAACATTCTCGGCGAGGATCAAGTAGCTCTACAGAAAGTGACGACCATGTTGATTTTTCAAAACACTACAAAATATTTACATCACAAGACATCTTAATCATATCTATAGCAATAATGGTTTTTCCGTTTATTCTTGCTACAAATTTATTTTTCTACGTCGGTTTTGTGATAGCAGAGAGAATTTTATACATTCCAAGTATGGGATTTTCGTTACTAGTTGCACAAGGAGTTTGGATTCTTTATAAAAAGTTTATTCTGGATTCATCAAAACGGAAGATAATTGGTGTTACATTTATAGTGTTATTGTGTTTATTATCAGCAAAAACAGTAGTTAGAAATCGTGTATGGTTGACCGAGGAGAATTTATATCATTCAGGAATAACTGTAAATCCAGCCAAAGGTCAGTTTATATCATGTTTTACTTCTATTGTTTGTCTATTGTTTTCCATACTTATCTAATAAGTGTCATGCTTTTCAGTGTAAGCTTGAAGGCTTAGGGGAAATAACTCTTATGATTTAGTGATTTAGAATTAACCTTTGGATATCTTTGGATTGATAGATTTAATTAATTTCATTAATTTGTCAATTTTAACTCTTCCTGAAATAAGTTAACTCAAAACACTTTTCATTGTGAGCTTGAAGACTAAAGGGAAATAACTCTTATGATTTATACTAACACCTATCTGATATTTACATAAATTAAACTTTACATATCTTGGAATCGTTAGATTTCACAAATGCTAATTACATTAATTTTTAAATCTTTATTTATTTTCTAGCTTGGGGAAATTATGCTAATGTTCTAAATAGTCAGGGTAAAACAGCAGAGGCAGAGCAAGCATATAAGAATGCCTTAAAACATCGTGGAAACATGGCAGACACACATTATAACCTGTAAGTTCAATTTTTAAATTTTAAAGTTCAGCTTTTACCTGTATGTGCACATCGATTACATATAATGCTTGAGCAGATGTGATGTAATGTTACCATTACTTTACATGTTGAATCTGATGATGGTTACACTAAAAGTGATGCCGTGTAAAACATATCATCTTGTATGCACAATTTGAATGAATTTTGCAACTCACAGCATGCATATATACAAACAAATTGCTATCATAATTCAGCAAAGCAAATCTCTGTACTGACAGTACATGTTTTAATATATTTAAAACAATGTCTACTTAAATTCATAAATTTTTTATTTTTCCTAAATTCATTATTTTAAATAAAGTGAAACTAAAAGGTAAATAATAATTTTTAAAAACAAAATTGCAAATATAAGCAGATGTCAGTAATTTGTCATATGTTTGTTTGAATTTTTAGAGGTATATTATTACAAGATCAGAAGCGTTATCAGGAAGCTATAGAAAGTTATCAAAGAGCAATACAGTTCCGACCTAAATTATCTAGTAAGTTCAGTTACTGTAAACCGTGAAAATTTAGCGGCAGTTTTAGTTTAGCGCAATTGGCGGAAGACTCCAACCCCTAAAATAATACTGTCGCTAAAATTTTACGGACAAATATTTACATTACCGATGTTATCACCTTATATGAATCTAGCCAACGACGGATGTTATCATTTCTCGATGAATACATCGAATCATGCGCCAAGTTTAGTGAAAACATGCCCATTTGAACTGCAACCAATCAGCTTCCTTCTGAGCGCTGATCACTTTATGGCGATTGTATACAATGGAACTACTTTTTCATTCATAATTTCACAATTTCATTCATAACTTGCAACAAAATGCAGTGTAGCAACATGGGTTGTGTATATGGACAATTATATCGATTAAATACCAATTAGTTAATGTCTATACTTCTGCAACTGCAACCTGCTGTTATCTCACTTCTTCAGTTCTTGTACAAGTTAACAACCCGTTAACTGATTTTTCGCAATTCACTTACTTTGAACACGGTCTGATGTTGTCATACTTCAATGACAACATTCAAATGACATTCAATACTTAAATACTAACGGTCCCACAAAACGGTCTGTGAAGATGTTTAACTGTTATTAATGTTGAATATTATACCTCTCCCCATCATATAATCATATTAATGATCAAAGAACATTTTTTAAATCACATTTAATCAATAAGAAACTGTATTGATCTACAAATACATAAAAATCAACAATAATTTTTATCAATCAGTCCAAAAAGTCAATTTCTGTTCCAGCTGAAAGAGAATAATATGCGCATGCACATCAAATAAAATTGGGAAAAAAATCCGAAATTAATCACATCAAATCCTAAAATCAGTTTATCAATAATAAAGCAGTTTGAAAAGCACTGAAAATCCACAGGTACTTGTGGTTTTTTAATATATTTCATCGAAATATATTCAAAAATCACTGAAAATTCGTAGGAGGGTATTTCTATAAATGTGGAATTTTCAGTGATTTTTTAATATATTTCGACGACAGCATTGAGACATAATACAAAAAACATTTATTTATCATAATATACAATAAATAATACAAAATCCTGTCAACAAGTACCTGTGTAAAAATCCACAAAATTTAAAAAATCGGCGTTTTGGGACTTGAAAGCAACGGGAGGTCTGGAATTTTTCTCTCGACAAACTGCAACATTTTTATAAATATGTCCACTTGTATAGAATAACAAAGAGTAAATGTATGGCTTGATTGGCTTTATTAATATTACTCATCACCTTTTCACAGGGGATTACGCATGTATATAAACTAGTATTCAAAGTAACGATATATACAGGTACCTTAATTACGATTCATTATACAGTTGGGTACAGGTGTAAATTTTTGGGTCCGAAACAGGGTAATTGCTTGCGCTAATATAAAGCGGTTTAAGTATTTAAAAGGTGAAAAACTGACCAGAACCAGTGGTCTCAACAGGCCCAAAACGGTCCAGAACCAATGGTCTCAACAGGCCCATAACGGTCCAGAACCAATGGTCTCAACAGGCCCATAACAGTCCAGAATTTGTTTGCACCTAATATAGAAAGTATTGATGTATGATGCACTGTTTTTCATTTGATCCAAGTGGAGTTCTTCTGTTATATGCACTCGGATGAGAAGATTGTAGTGGATCTAAAATTAACTTATAATTGCACAAGCGTCCACACATTAATATCATATTTTTGTTATTTTCTTTTACAGTGGCACATCTAAACCTAGCCATATTATTTGCTCAGCTAGGAAGACACAAGGAAGCTGAAAAGGTAATCATTAATTCTTCTTGATTACATGTCTGTGTGAGTGTCGCCCGCCCAACTATTCGACTGACCATTTTTGTGGTCTTATTTATTTGTTTATATTTTTATACACTTTGCAGTTCAATAACTAAACTCCCCACATGTACTTGATTATACTTCATAATACATTTTTTTATTCCTTGATAAACATCTATGTATAGTAAATGTACATGTTTAATGACATGGTAGACCCTTCATTATTTTGTTGTTTCCTGAAACACTTTAGTTACATTTTAATGAAAACTTTTATTCAATCTTTTACAATAAAGATATTTAAATCTATATGCTTAACAATTGTGAACAAAACTGTTGGAGATTTACTCTTTAAGACAAGTATTTAACATTGGAAAAAAATTACTATATCCTGGCCATCTCTGGGGTCAAAATCATTAACAGAGATTTATTGTCCCCCGTCGCAACGCGGAGAGGGGGACATAGAAATGCTGGGCATCCGTCCGTCCGTGTGTCCGATTTTCATTAAATTTATACCAAATGTTTATACCACTATTACCTTGGTCAAGTTCGAAAATCAGCATTGGTCGATACTTTTTGTTGGAGTTATGGGACTTTGTGACCTTGTAAGCGCTCTCATGCCTACAAATTTTGAGGGATTTTCATTAAATTTATACCAAATGTTTATACCACTAATACTTTGGTCAAGTTCGAAAATCAGCATTGGTCGATACTTTTTGTCGGAGTTATGGGACTTTGACCACAATAATGACTCTGTTTTATCCAAAAATTGCCTTGTAAGCACTCTCATGCCTACAAATTTTGACGGATTTATCACACTTTTTTGTAAGCGCTCTCATGCCTACAAATTTTGACAGATTTTCATTAAATTTATACCAAATGTTTATACCACTATTACCTTGATCAAGTTCGAAAATCAGCATTGGTCGATACTTTTTGTTGGAGTTATGGGACTTTGTGACCTTGTAAGCGCTCTCATGCCTACAAATTTTGACAGATTTACATGAAATTTATACCAAATGTTTATACCACTAATACCTTGGTCAAGTTCCTAAATCAGCCTTGGTCGATACTTTTTGTTGGAGTTATGGGACTTTGACCACAATAATTACTCCATAATATCAAAAATTGACCTTGAAAGTGCTTTCATGCCTACAATCAGGCAACTTATTTTCATGGGAACAATCTTGACCAGATATTGACAACAGATGACGAGACATCATCTTGTGTTTTTCCTGTCCCCTATTCTGACCATTTTCTTACATGTATATCTCTGCAATAAGGTATGTGATTTTATACAGTATGTAAACCAGAGTATGAAACTTGAATATGATTTTTAAACAAAAACTGTACAGTGATATTGTCTCGTACATTTTAGATAAACTTATATATGTTAATAGGTATTTGTTTGATTTTAGATTGTAGTATTTTGGATATATTTGCGACAGGAAAAATAGAAGAAGAAAAAAATGGGTGGTGGGGGTAAAAAAATGTTCCTCCCAACCGCCCCACACATTTACTTCTGGAACAGCCCTGAATGTTTGAAAATATTGCAATTTCATATACAGTATACTAGTATACTGTTTGACCGGCCGGGGACCCAGGAATTCTATTCTTGTTAACATGGGTTTGTGATTTAAAACAATCATATTTAGGTACTCCTTATATTTAATATAAAAAATATATTATACAGATTTAATTGTATGATTACTTGTTTTTTATTTTGGACAGATTTACAAACATTGTGCCAACCTGGATACATCCGGGTTAAAAGATCCAAGACTTCATGAAAATACAAAAATATCAGCGTTATACAATCTAGGCAGAATGTACTCAGAGCAAGATAAAAATCAGGTAAATAACAAACTCATTTATATACATGTATCTTTGTTTTAATGTTCTATCTGAAGTGGAAACCATGAAACAGCCAGAGCAGCGATTTTGCACACACTGTAACAACAATGAATAAAACATGGTAAATACAATAATATAGGGTAAATTTCCACTGTTATAAAACTCCAAACTTTGTATTGGCCGTTAAATCATATTATTTTTCCCTTTTGTTTTTGCTCACTAGTTAGAAGACTGCCAACATCAGTTGTGGATACAAGACTTGAAAATGTGTAGTAACTGTTCTATTGTCAATCACTTGACATAAAGTCACACACCTTTGAAATAAGACCTTTAAATCTGATGCTCCCTGCCCTACACATGGCCCTGCTAGAATTGAAAAGGTAAATTTTTGCTCCCACACCTGTAGCTGGTAACGTTCTGGTATAAGTGAAATATTCCCGACTGGGGTGTAAAATTTCTTTTATTGATATCATATATTTTTGTTTTGAACTGTCTTTTTTACAATTTGTACATAGCTAAAAGAGCATTTAGAATTTCCAATTAGTAGCCATGTTCACTTTAATACGGATAAATGTTTTGACAATTACAGGAAGCTATAGAAGTTTATAAGGAAGCTTTGAGAAGACGACCAAGTTATTATGCACCACAAAGCATTTATAATATGCTAGGTAATTAGAATTATCTCCCTTATATCACCATAGTGAAACCTTGAATTACCTGTAAATAATATATAGCAGTTTTAGACACTGTGATACAGTGGTGTCAAGGGGTATGGTTAAACAGACATTTTATTGTAATAGAGGGATGTCCAGGGTGTTAGAGAGACATTTTTGATAAGAGTGATGTTCAGGGTATTAGAGAGACATTTTTGATAGAGTGGTGTCCTGGGTGTGTAGTTGAACATACACTTAATTGTGTGATTAGACTGACACTTAACTCTGATACAGTGGTGTCCAGGTGTATGATTGGTCAAACAACCATGATGTTGTATTGTTCAGGGTAGCAGTTGGGCAGACACTTGTGATAAAGCACCAGGATGTGGATCAAGTATATTTATAGGGCCATAACCAACATATTTGTGGTACAATCAATGGTCCTTTAGATATTTACCAAACTTGCTGCTATATAAGTTATTTAGTAAAAATGAAATAAATTGTCATGAAAATCTCATGATGTATAACTGCTGTTTGTAAGTAAATAGATTCATTTGTTGTCAAAATGATTATTCACCAAAATATTAAAATGACATAAAGAGACTTAGAAAAATAGCTGAGATTGCTATTGGAGAATAGTGGTAGACTGTTTTATATCTCGATTTATTTAACAATGTTTACAGGTGAGGTTTACATGAAGATTGGAAATTTAGATTTGGCAGAACATTGGTACAATGAAGCACTTAAATCAAAACCTGATCATATCCCTGCTCATTTAACCATGGCTAAATTATACCAGAAAAAGGTACGGGAAACTTGATCATATAGTTGCAAATTTGTCCATCTGTCCGTCTTGTCATAATTTTATCCAGACCATAACTCAAAAACATTTAAGAGGTTTCAAAAAGAAACTTCTCACTGAATATCAAGTAATTGGAGCTCGATTAGTGAAAGTGCAGTACACAAGATCCATAACTCTTTTTGCTTAATTTAAGAGTTATTGCCCTTTGTTACTTTTCATACTTAAATTTTTCTAAATCAAGAACCAAAACTCTGCATAATTTAAGAGTTGTTGCTCTTTATTACTTTTCATACTTAGATTTTTTTCTAAAGCACACCTCAAAACCATCAAGAGTTATCAATATGAAGCTTCATAGGTAGATAGAGCCAAGTAAAGAGAAGTGATAATTAAGAAGTAGCCTTTATTCAGAGAGCAATCACCAGTTCTACCTATTCTTTTGTTTGAGTTACGAGCATATAAATTGCATACATGTATTAAGTTCTTCTTTAAATTGCAGAACCAACTTGTAAAAGCAGAAGAATGGTTTCAGAAGGCCAAAAAGATAGATCCAAATGATTTTCTTGTGGACCAACACTATGGTAATTACAATTATTATGTCAGATTTGTTTTTTTGTTCTTGGTTTTTTTATATATTATATAAAGTACAAAATAGTTCAACCCAGTATATATATATATAACATAGAATGCTGGCAAGTTTACATATGTCTATTAAAGCTTATAAATGACTTTAGTTGTTTAATATTGTGGTTAGTGATTTAAGTTATTTTTGACAGCCTCCTAACATCATCAGCTTCTAATGTGTTACTTTGTTCTTCTATAAAAGTGCTGATAATAATTATCTTTTTTTTTTTAGTTCATTTGATATTGAAAGAAGTATGTTCTTCACAAAGGTTATAATGAGCCTACCACATGATCAAAAACCACATGATTTTGTTTTTGGAACTATATAGAAAATGCTTAATGTCCTAGTTTCCAAATTTAACATCATTTTTGTTGGTAAATGTCAACTTTGTAATTCTTTATCCATTGAATATAAGAAATATTACACACTTACACCATGGGGTTTAACTTAGAACAAGCCTTGTTAAAATCGGCATTTCAGTTTTATTACTAAATGTTTATTACAGTAGAACTTTGAAAAATTTATGTTATTATCTACCGTACCGTGGTGTGCTATGTTGTCATTTAAAACAAACTTTCAGCCCGTATTATCAAAGATTCACAGTACATATAAATGGAGGTTAATAATATTGTTTACAGGCCAGTTTCTTGGGGAGACAGGGAGACTACAAGAGTCAGCGGAGATGTATAAAACAGCTTTACGTAAAAAACCTGAAGATTTTGAATTATGTTTTAATGCTGCCAATGTATTCAGGTATTTATAAAAATGAATTGAATGGATTGATTTTCATATAAAATTTTGTATTACTGCTCACCAAAATGATGTAAACAAGTTTTATCAGCTTACTTTATCTTTGTTCATTATTTACTTCAGGTTTGTGGGATATAAACTCAAAAATGAACTTGTACAGTTAGCAAACCTTTGTAAAATTAAATTTAATCTTTAAGGTTTTAGCTTTATGTAATAAAAGGAAATATTTCAGACAAATTTATCTCATTTATTATTTGCATTGTTTTCCTTGTTTGTTTGCACAGTCACAGAAATGGAGAAAAAAATGCTATGATGTTTCTTGTCAACATCATTCAATCACAATTGAATAATGTCATAATTGGTTTTACACAACATATACTATAAATACACTTGTAGCTTCATCATTATAATATTCTGTTATACATTTCTATAGTCGTTTTTCATTTAATAATCACCATAAATGGCAAATTTTTAACTTTTTTGCAAATCGGTGTTGAAATTATAAGTGCTACTTTACATAGTTTATACAGTAAAAACGAAGAATTTTGTTTCTCCAAAAATGTATACAGCTAGTTAACCCATATTGTAATGACCACAAGTCTTAATTGTTTAATGTGGTACATGTATATTTGACCACAAGTCTTAATTATGTGATAGTGTATGTTTAATGTGGCACATGTATATTTGACCACAAGTCTTAATTATGTGATAGTGTATGTTTAAAGTGGTACATGTATATTTGACCACAAGTCTTAATTATGTGATAGTGTATGTTTAAAGTGGTACATGTATATTTGACCACAAGTCTTAATTATGTGATAGTGTATGTTTAATGTGGTACATGTATATTTGACCACAAGTCTTAATTATGTGATAGTGTATGTTTAATGTGGCACATGTATATTTGACCACAAGTCCTAATTATGTGATAGTGTATGTTTAATGTGGTACATGTATATTGTTATGTTTTGTAGACAAATACAGGATAATGCATTAGCAGAACAGTTATATCGTAAAGCAGCTCAGCTAAAACCTCATGTAAGTTTGTTCATTTATTATCAATATTTAGAATGAGCAATGTACATGTTGTGATAGGTGAGAGATTGGATTGAATCAATAGTTAACCCCAATCAAGATATTTTTTTCATTTTCATTAGATGTCAGTTCTGGAATGGTGGAGGAAATTGCAGTGCCTGGAGAAAAACACCGAGCTTTGGCAAGCAAACTGACAATTTTTTTTCACACTAAGGTCTGCCGTAGTGGGATTAAAACCTGAGTGGAGAAAATTATTTTTGTTTTCTGCCCAATAAAGATTCTTTCATTTATATTGAGGTGGGTAGGTCCAAGTTGGTGAAGAAAACAGTAATGTTGCAGAAAAATCAACCAACCTTTAGAACAGGAACTTATAAACTAGGATTTGAAAGGTGCCATGATATGTAAGCGGGCACTTTAGACCACTTGGCTACTGAGACCCCAAGCAGGGGAGATTAAAATATAATGAACATTGTAGTCTTAAAGTCTTCAGACAGCAAATTTTTTTTAGTAATGCAAATCCAACTGAAAAATGTATACCATCCTGTGTTTGATATTCATCTTGTTCAATTAACCAGAACTTAAATGTATATATTTGCATGGATTCCCACTACTTGAAATGGTTCAAATTATTATTCTGAAACAATCCATTTCACTTTGATACAGATTTGTCCTATGCTGTAGTAAAACCAGACCTTATATGTTTTATATGTTTAATAACAAATATTATTTTGAAAGGTAATAAATATGATATCACCTAGATCATAGATACCCAAATATTCAATATGCTGAGATCTAATTAGTATTTGTAATGAATTTGGAATAATTTATAATGTTTAAGTTTGGTTTGAATTTTGATTTGTAACAGGTTGCCACAGCACATATGAACCTTGGAGCCATGTTACATTTTAATGGAAAACTAATAGAAGCAGAAAAAAGTTATCTTGAAGCTCTGAAATTAAAACCGGATGATGTTACAACACAACAGAATCTACAAAAACTACGCAATCTAATACAAAGTCAGCAAGTTAAGGGTGGGGTATAGCTCACTGGAGATTTTTGATGGGAATGTACTATACAAAAGGTCTCTCAGAGATCATATAAATAGCATGTCATGTTAACAGTGTTAGGCCTAAAATAAAATTAACTTTGTTTGCCGTTGACCGCCCAACCCACTTGAAATGCCCCTACCCAAAAAATTTTATTGCCATCATTTCAATTTCTTTTTTTTTTTTTTTCACTTCTCATACAACATAAGAAACAGTATTAAAGGAAAGTAACCTTAGAAAGCAAGATGACCTGTGGGTTTATGCAGTAGTAAGGAAATTCTGCTGTAGGGTTCTCTGTGATAGAATACACAAGGAGGAACAAAGAAGACTTAAGTTAGCAAAAAATTTGTAAAACAGGTTTTAAAAGAGACAATATGAAACAAATTTAACATTTTAAAAAGGGTAACAGATTAAATTTTCAAACATTAGAATAAAAAAATTTTCTTCCCTACCTACCTACATGTGGATAGCATGGGTCGGAAAACAGCAAACAAAGAATTTTTTAAGTTAAGCCTTGAGGATGTTTTGTTAATGACAAGTGTTAAGAGATACAAGAAGATGCAGTTTACACCACACAGATCACATGCTCTTTGCACCATACTGTTGTGTTTATGCATTTTTAATCAGTCAAATTTCAGGGAAAAATTTGAGTTAAATTTCAAAATCAAAATGAATCGAAATATTTAAATTAAATTGTTCAAAATAGATCAATTAATTTTTACAGATGTTTCATGTTTTTACTACATGTTAACAGCATGAATGTAGGGTTATTCCAATATTTTTATTTGAAAATAATGTGGTATTACCCTTTCAAAATGACATTTTCTAAGATTTTGTAACCGAGCAAATTTTATTAAAACAATGCTTTCGGATAAATTTTGGTAGATAGTTTTAATGATACTGGTGCATATGGATACCTACTGAAATTACTGGAAAAAACTATATAAATAACGATAAGATGTTCAAAAAATTATTTTAGAATTCAAAGTGTATTAGAATATATAACTACTCAACTCTACAATATGGTGGACATTGGAGAATGAGTTAAATGTGTCATTTTATAAATCCATTTTATTCTACATTGTTATTATATGTTTTAATTGTTTAGTGGTGATTAAGTCAATATGCTTCAAGTTTAAAACTTAAGGCATTTGTATGATGTTCTCAAAATCCACAGTGTGAATGCTTACACATAGTGTATAAATGATGACAAATTTGTCAGACTTAGTCAAGTACATGTCTATATCCATATTAAATGCTCAGAGTGTCTGCCATTGTATGAGGAGAAATACACAATTGTTTCATGGTTTCAATAAGACCAATTTTTTTGTATGTTAAGCATAGATATATATTACATTTTTTATTATTTAATAAAGTCATGTTATGTGAAAAATTGTTGTTAAATAGCTTTGAACCTGAATGTTTATTGAATTGTTTCCATCATTAGAAAAAGAAATCTTCTTAAAATCCCATGTCATGTAACAAGCTTATGTAGTTTTGATCATGTTAGTATTATTTAAAACAGCAGTTTGAAAAATCAATTTATCACAGTCTTAACATATCAATGGAAACAGTTGTTTACAGTTAAACTTGATATAGCACAGCTAGCTGTCTTAACATATTACTTATTTAAGGTAGGAATGTTATTGGAATGGACAGGTATATTATGTTCATTCAAGCTCAGGAAATGTGATGTTTTGTTTGATCTCATACATATATACAAAAAACATATCATTTTCTGGTAGATAATTGAAATGCTGATATTGCAGTTTCAATATTGGGTTCTAGAGTAGGTTTCAAGTAATGTGCTAGTGCAAGAGGTATTGAATTTATCATACAATTAATATATACACATTTACAAAATTCAAATATCTCATCTTAAGAACAATGAATTTGTTTGACTTAATTATTTTAGTATGCAAGTAGTATGTTGTTAAAGGGATAAAAAAGAGAATATTTTTGTTATTATTTATATTCATTAAGTTTTATGGTCGCCTTTATATGTACTCCTTGTATGATATTCCAGTCATAATTCATCTAGATTTTACCATCAGTAATTTACAGGGTTGACATATTCATATTTAGAATGATGTTCTTGTTCACTATTTTATGTACCATGTATCATACATTGCTGGACCACTTTTGTCTATACCGATACTGTATAACCAGGGAAGATCACAGTTTGTAGTCATCAGAGTCTGTTGATCTTATCATGTAATAATTGTGAATTAAATACGATAACAATTGACATGATTAGAGATCACATTAAATGACATCACTAAACTAACAGCTAATGACTGTTCTGTGATGTCGTACTGTTGGGAACTCTTTCATACCTGGATACAAATTTGAGACTTGAAAATTACAATTTTCATTGTATTACTAGTCAGTGAATCTGTAGTAGTTACAGATTACAGTATGATGGATGGACGCAGATACCCCTGATTTAAAACGAGATATATTTATGTACAGATTTACAAACCTAAAGTGATAGTTTATTAGTCATTTATAAATTTTGACAGGTAATTTTTATAATGATAATATTTTGAAAACATTTACTTCAGTAGCCTCCAATATAGCAGTTTTATTTTTTAAATATGTCATTTATAAGATAGTAAATTGATATGTAGACGGCCTGTTGATAAAATGTGTAGCAGTCTGGATATTTCAGTTGCTTTTCTTAGATGATGTTAAGAATTCTTAGAGAACTTAAAACAAAGTCCTCTGTCTAATATTTCTACAAATACATGTACTAATGGATAATTCACTTCTGCTTGTGATTAAAATGTTAAGCATAATGGAAATGAATAAATAGGAATATTTGTTTTATGCATAATTTATATTTATATTGTTTTATACTTTTCAATACTGTCTTTATGAAGTAAAAAAAAAACACTTGTGTTTGGTAGATGACCAAAGACACTATATTGACTATATTGAAATTAATGTAATTTCTCTTTTTGGAGTGGAGTAATGGTGTTTTACACCTCATATAAGGTCTTTGCCCTAGACCTGCTAGTATATGGTCTTTGCCTTGACTTGCAAGTATATGGTATTTGCTCTAGACCTGAAAAAAAAGGTCTTTGCTTTAGACATGCTAATATATGGACCTTTTTCGTATATTGTTAAGCTCCAGATCTGCTAGAATATGGTTGAGTTTTAGACCTGCTAGTATATAGTAGCACTCTCTAGACCTGTTTGTTTATGGCCCAGCTTGAAATTTGCTAGAATATGGTCTTTGCTTTAGACCTACAAGCTTAAGATAGCACTCTCTATACCTGCTAGTATATGGTCTTTGCTCTATAAACCTGCTTGTATATGGTCCAGCCATAGATCTGCTAGAATATGGTTGGGCTCTAAACCTACTAGTATATGGACAAGATCTAGATCTTCAAGTATATTGTGGAGTTTTTACCCTTTGCCCTAGACTTACTGTATGAATATTTGGGGAAATGGAACATGTTCAGCTGCTGTAATACTTTGTTAAAATTTGTTTCAGATGTACATTGTTTACAAGACATTAAAATATTTTCACATCAGTGCATTTGTAACCATGTGACTTACTAGACACCACCTTCTCAGTCCTGCTATAGGTTTCTTGAGTGCCTTAACATTTTAGTATAAATGACCATAAAATTCATCAAATAAAAGTAATGAATGTTTGTTACAATTGACCAATTTATGTTTCAGTTATATTTAGCAATATTTGTCAGATCATGTCTCTAAATAATTATGTAGTAATTAATTTTACTCCTGGTGTTTAATTCGTTGTTACTGTTCAGATTTATTGTTATCTAATATTTTATGTAATTTTCCTGAAAGAGATAAAAGAATACCATATACAGCAACATGCAAGTAATTTTATGTGTTGATTAAAATATTATTTCACCAAGTCCAGTTAAGTATGCTTTATTTAAAGACCTGTAGAAAACCAGAATGAGAGTTTATTTTATTTATGCATTGTTCTTTGTATGAAACCTTTAAAAAACCGACATAGTCAAAAAATCAACAGAACTGGATCATTCCATTGAGATGTGAAATGTTCATATTGATCACAAGAATAGCAATATTATTATTATAAATTTTGTTGTAGTCTTATTATTATGTTGAAATATCTTCTTTTATTTTAGATTATATCTTTTTACATGTTCTTCTCTTCATTCCAGCAATAAAGTTGATGCTTCCAGAAAAATTGTTGTTTTGATATTTCTGATTAACCCACAATCCCAGTCAAAGGTTACCATGGTTACAAGCTGTAATTTGTCCCTTTTCATCTAAACATTTTTATGGTTAAGTTGGTAGTCATGTTCTTTCTTTGTAAGGTTATGTGGATTGATGATAAACAGAATTTTACACAAAACTCAAACTTTGATGTAACTTTTTTATCATATCTGCAAACATGTTGCTGACAAATAAAACCCAGGCATGACAAACTTTATAACAGTGTTCAATTCTGTGGTCTTTTGCCATTAATATAAGTAAACCCCTGTATTGCACATTTTAACGAAATTTCTGACCAAAATTATGTTGGCTTATAGCATATAGGATATTGATGACCTTGGTGTTGAGTCTCTGCAGCTGCATCACATCCTTTTGATGTCTTTACAAACATATAACCAAGTCCAAATATAATTATTAGATAAAACTTGAAACATTTACTACAATTATTTTTATAAATTTCTTTATTATTATTATTATTAGCAATAATATTAAAATTGTAACAATTTACTTTGATAAATTTAAAAAAAAAAAAAACAAATAAAATGAAAAAAATTGCAAGTTTAACTATATATAAATTATGAAACTGACATTAGACGCAAGTAATTATTATTATTATTATTAATATTATTATTATTATTATTATTTTTTTTTTTTTTTGAGTCATGTGGGGATATCGGCACTTACAGTTTTAAAAAGTGAGGAAATAGAGAATAAGATATATATAAAGTGCTGGTACAGTTCAGAGTGTTCATGGCATCGTCATGGCTACATAAGCTAGATCAAGGTGAACTTGGAATGCAAATTCTTCAAAAATCTCTTAAACTTAGTGGGAGAAAAAATCTATTGTGAAAATTGGCTTTTTATAAGTCTCCTATAGTCTGTTCTTTTCATGAAATTAATTGAAAAACTGATTAAATGTTTTTATGTATCTGGATTAACAAATTATTTAAAATGTCATTCAAAATGAGACCAAGGTCGTGATGCTGTTAACTTAAAAACCTTCACAAATAAGTAAATTAAATTGCAAAAATGACCAACATGGCAATGACCGAATAACAAGTTTTGTAACTTATATTAATTATTCATGTAGGAGTTGTTGCTCTTTAAACGTATAGACAAAATAGCTACATTCTGAAAATATATACTATCACAGATGGATAGTAATAAATTTAAAAATAAAATCAGACAATATCAAAGTGGTAAATTTTGTATGTAACTAGATTGTAAACCAACAAATAGAACCATCTAAGTAAGTGTGATTAAATGATACACTAGACTAAATTTCCAGACTTGGATCTGTGTTTTAGCTGTTGCAATGTTGTTGAAACGTCGAATCGGCAGTTTTTCAGCTATTTGCCACGAGAACAAGGTTATGAATTAAACTAAAATAAGTCTGTGTATGCGTGATATATGCGAGTGTGTGTTACAGTCCGTCTTGTACTAGTTAGCGCCCATTTTTCGTTATATTAAGGCGCTAGCTGACCGAATCAGTTTCTCACAAACAAGCACACTATTCTTCGAGTCGTGTTATATTTGCACCGGTTAAACCAGTCTATACTCTATCCATTAAATGCTAATGCGGGGCGCCAGTACGAAGAAGTATCTCAAATTTTGAATTATGTTTGACCCGACCACAGTTTCAACCCCGACCGCAGTTCTAACCCCCACCTCCACTGTCAAGCCGACCGCTTTACCATCGAGCTACCGAAGGGGTGCTTAGAGTCGTGGGTGTACATCAGAACACAGGGGCTTGTATTTATTGACAAGTCCCTTTTTCTGACAAATACCCTCTTTCTGGCCAAAACCCTGTAAGAAATAAGAGTTTTAGCCAGAAAGAGGGTATTTGTCAGAAAAAGGGACTTATCAATAAATACAAGCCCCTGTGATCAGAATGGTAACCAAGACAGTTGTGTAATGTTCTTGGTCACTTCCTAAAACACAATATCAGTCAGCAGATTTTAATCCACTGGATCTTATGTATGATGTAATCGGTGTGGTATTGGATGATGTGACCAGAAAGATTGAAGGCACATATAGTATAATATTTATCTAAAGGGTTTAGGAATATAGACTTTAACTGTGCTAGTGAGATAACAAAAGTGTATAACGAAACATTTACTCAAGTGAAGTCTCAAATTTTGTTGGCCAATTCCAGAATGTCATTTATTTCAGCAATTATTCGGGACCGGTAGCCCACTTGGTAGAATGCTCGATTCGTATGTGGAAGGTCGGGGCTTGAACCCTTCTCCGGGTCTGACCAAGAAATATTTCTACATTCAATAAAACTTTGTCGCTATGGAGATTTTACATGTTGAAAAACAAGATGTAATGCATCACCGAAAACATCAATAATATCACCGGTGTACTCTACACGTAAAATATTTTTAGTAGCAAGTTTTCTTTCTACAGTAATATTTTACTGTAATTACAGATGTGCATAACGTTTTCCAGTTTTGACTTGACTTAAGTAAGTGATAAATACCAAACTTTATAAATGTTCTATAAAAATTAAGTGTGTTATGTTCTTAGTGTCACTGATGAGGAATGAATTTCCGAAATGTGCACATCTGGCACATCAAAATTTAACTGGTATTTGTGTTATATATTTACTATTCCTGAGCGGGTACCGCTGCTGGTGGAGTAAAACTCCCTAGGGTATCCATAACTCAGTAGGCAGTACTTTGTGCTGTCAGAAAAAATGTACCATTTCGCAAATTTTCAGTCGTCTAAAATTTTGAAATTTATTTAAAACTAAGGTTTGTTCCCTCATGCAAAGCATTCTTTAGCTGGATTTAGATTCATATAATTTTGGAACTTTAGATTCACTATTTTCAACTGTTTGGCTTATATTTTTTATGTATCAAACTTTTCGGTCCAAGTGTCACTGATGAGGAATGAATTTCCGAAATGTGCACATCTGGCACGTCAAAATTTAACTGGTATTTGTGTCATATATTTACTACCCCTGAGCGGGTACCGCTGCTGGTCGAGTAAAACTCCCCTAGGGTATCCATAACTCAGTAGGCAGTACTTTGTGCTGTCAGAAAAATGTACCATTTAGCAAATTTTGCAGCCGTCTACAATTTGAAATTTATTTAAAACTAAGATTTGTTCCCTCATGCAAAGCATTCTATAGCTTGATTTGGATTTATATAATTTTGGAACTTTAGATTCAGTATTTTCAACTGTTTGGCTTATGTTTTTTTAAAAAAATTAACTGGTATTTGTGTTATATATTTACTATGACTATTGTGTAATATGTTCTTTGTTACTTTGACTATTGTATTGTTATCCTAGTTACTATGACTGTTGTTTAATGTTCTTGGTTACTCTGACTGTTGTATTATGTTCTTGGTTACTTTGACTGTTGTGGTATGTTCTTGGTTTTTGACTGTTGTGGTATGTTCTTGGTTACTTTGACTGTTGTGTTATGTTCTTGGTTACTTTATTGTGTTTTGTTCTTGGTTACTTTGACTGTTGTATTATGTTCTTGGTTACATTGACTGTTGTCTAATGTTCTTGGTTACTTTTACTGTTGTGTTATGTTTTGGTTACTTTATTGTGTTTTGTTCTTAGTTACTTTGACTGTTGTATTATGTTCTTGGTTACATTGACTGTTGTGTTTTGTTCTTGGTTACATTGACTGTTGTGTTTTGTTCTTGGTTACATTGACTGTTGTGTTTTGTTCTTGGTTACATTGACTGTTGTGTTAAGTTCTTGGTTACTTTATTGTGTTTTGTTCTTGGTTACTTTGTTGTGTTATGTTTTTGGTTACTTTATTATGTTTTGTTCTTAGTTACTTTGACTGTTGTATTATGTTCTTGGTTACATTGACTGTTGTGTTTTGTTCTTGGTTTTTGACTGTTGTGTTTTGTTCTTGGTTACATTGAATGTTGTGTTATGTTCTTGATTACTTTATCGTGTTGTGTTCTTGGTTACATTGACCGTTGTGTTTTGTTCTTGGTTACATTGACTGTTATATTATGTTCTTGGTTACATTGACTGACGTATTATGTTCTTGGTTACATTGACTGTTGTATTATTTTCTTGGTTACTTTGACTGTTGTGTTTTGTTCTTGGTTACTTTGACTGATGTGTTTTTTCTTGGTTACATTGACTGTTGTGTTATGTTCTTGGTTACATTGACTGTTGTGTTTTGTTCTTAATACATTGACTGTTGTGTTATGTTCTTGATTACTTTGACTGTTGTGATATGTTCTTGGTTACATTGACTGTTGTATTATTTTCTTGGTTACTTTGACTGTTGTATTATGTTCTTGGTTACTTTGACTGATGTGTTATGTTCTTGGTTACATTGACTGTTGTGTTATGTTCTTGGTTACATTGACTGTTGTATTATGTTCTTGATTACTTTGACTGTTATGTGATATGTTCTTGGTTACTTTATTGTGTTGTGTTCTTGGTTACATTGACCGTTGTATTATGTTCTTGGTTACTTTGACTGTAGTGTTTTGTTCTTGGTTACATTGACTGTTGTGTTATGTTCTTGATTACTTTATTGTTTTGTGTTCTTGGTTACTTTGACTGTTTTGTTATGTTATTGGTTACATTGACCGTTGTATTATGTTCTTGGTTACATTGACTGTTGTCTAATGTTCTTGGTCATTTTAGGGTACTTCGCATGAGACTTTAAAAACCGAAGCCCAGTGTCACGACAGGCGTTACAAGCTAAAGAACCTTCCCTGCATATTGCCCTAAAACGCTGCAAATAGAATAAATTGCCACTTCACCTATAGCTGGTGACGTCTCGATATAAGTGAAATGTTCTTGACTGGGACGTTAAATCATTAAATCAATCAATTGATCATTTTACTGTTGTGTTACATTCTTGGTTTGTGTTCACCGTTACCTAGACTGTTGTGTTTTGTCCTTGATTACTTTGATTGTTGTGTTTTGTCCTTGATTACTTTGATTGTTGTGTTTTGTCCTTGGTTACTTTGATTGTTGTGTTTTGTCCTTGGTTACTTTGTTTTTTATGGTTTGATACTAGTAAATTTGAAAATGAATATTTTATGTTTATAGTCTGAAGTGTTAGTTTGGTCCGTCAAACAATTTTCAGAATCTCCCCTTTATACATATTAAAGATTTAGTTTTTGACTTTCCCAAGCCATTCAAGTAAGAATTTTACTTAAAATTGTCAAGATCTTTGAAACATCCCTGAAACATTTTAAGCTTTCAGGCCAGAGATGAATTGGTAAGAATAATGTGTTATCCTAAATTTAGCAATCTCGTATATATTGACTAAAATAAAAATGCTGATTTAAATGTGACATTTTTATTATTTTTCATATGCAGAAATGATTTACACAAAGAGCTGCAGTAATTAAAAAAAATCAAACTTTATTAGTATGATAATAAAAAAGCACTGTTTTTCATACTTGACACCCTGGAAATTTAACCAGTTTTATTATCTAATAAATGACATTCATAATGATTCACTATGTCAAAAAAAAATCTTGTATTTCTTATAAGTTACAATATATTATAAACACTTGTACTAGCACGCGTTGTAATTATTTTGACATATGCATACAGTGGTTTAAATATCAGAAACAGCTCCATTTACACTTGAAGCCTCTTGTTGGTCGTTTACTTCATTGTCCATATTTTTTCTGGTTGAAGTTGGAGTTCCTGATATCTTGAGACCTTTGGCCTCCTCATATGACAGTGGCGGGATACCATTTACTTCATATATTGGAGGAGGAACACCTATTGTATAGATACCATCCAAAAGTTTCGGTTTCTCTGGCTCTTTTTCTATGTAAATTTTCTTCTTCATTCTTCGTCTACAACAAAGGCAGACTAAGGTGATCAAAAGGATGACAATAGCACCAATTGCTACAGCAGTACCAATTAGCAAGGGGAGATAATGATGATGTACTTCCTGTTCAAGCTCTTCAACCATGATATCATGTGCACGTTGAGCACTAAGTTTATTTTTCTCTATGGAAGATTCCTCCTTCTTGGGTTCTTCAACTGAAAATAATTATTCATTAATTAAAACATTTTTGTTAGACAAAATCTCACACAAATGAGTTACCTTAAGATAAGTTTCAGTTGTATTCAACACAAGTACCTAGCATAAATGAAAATTATTGACTAAATTAATTGCAAGTTAAACTCTATTTTCAGTTTGATGTTTGTCTGGAAATGGTTTTATATAAATGGCTGTACATAACGTAATCATTGCTTTATTTGCGTAGTTCTTTTGCTTCATGTGCCATTATCACAACATACGAAAGGAATGTAAAATTTTACCATAAGCTTTAAAGAGTACTATCACCACATGACTGGTTATTTACACAAGTGTCTGTCCAAAGTCGTGAATTTTATAGTCAGTAGTCCAAATATTAAGTCTTTCTTGTTTTGCCGTTTCTATTATTAACCGGTATTGTGTCGCCTTTTTGTTACGTTGGCTATATTTTTTCGTTTTTAGTTTTCTTTATCTTAAAATGTACTAGATAATAAAAGATTATAAATATTTCACAATTAAGAAATGAAATAGGAAATCATGCATGTATTTCTGGACAACATGTATGACATCTGACTTCGGTAGACTCCTGCGTATGTAATAATTTCAAAATATGAACGACGAAGAAGTGTTGTTTTTATCTCCGAGAACCTAACCGTCTTACAAAAACAAGTTGTCTGTTGCTAAGTAACTAGATTAAAACTTACTTTGTTTAACTTTCTGTTTTGCTTTTACATCTTTATCAGTCTTTACACTCTCTGTGTTATGTTTTGGCTTCTCTTCCGTCTTTGTTTCTGTTTTAATTGGTACTACTTCCGGTTTTACAGGTTCCGGTGTTGTCTCATGTTGGTTGTCTTGGATGGCATCTCCAGTAAACCTTGTCTCTATAGTTCCTTCATTAGTCTGAGACAGATCCTCTATGTTATTGTTTGTGTTGTCTATTTGCATACTTTTGTCTTCTGGATCAACTACAACATACAAGTCATTTTCAGTAATTCTAAAAGTTCGTCAAGTTTGTCACGATTTCCAACCAAACAAATTACCTATTTAAGTGAATTGTGAACTGTGAGACATAACTGCGAACACAATTGTTCTGTTTTAAAACACGCAAAATTTAAAGATTTAACATTGGATTACACTAACAGACAGAATACCTAAAAAATCTTTTAAAAGCTGAATTTAAAATGTAAGTTGGGGTCTTTAATCATGTTACAAGGCCCACTTTGTATGGCCATCAAAAAATGTTATTGGTAAGTATGGAGTCGCTGTATCCAAACTTATTATCCTGCATATATTTTACTTCCCATAGTTTCATGTTCCTTTTTGTTCTCAAATTTGTGTCAGGTGAAGCTAGCTAGACAGAAGGTGCTTACATTTCCAGAGCACCCGGCCTCATTTCCATTGTGGAAGTTCACTTGTTTAACTAGGACGGACATTTTATACTGACATGAACCAGTATGTTTGTTCGATTTATTTTTTATCTATTTTTATGATTTTATTGATCTATTTATTCATTTATTTTATTTATTTATAAATTATCTAAATTAAGGCTACGGTGGCTTTGTTAGCAGAAATCGATTGGTCATATCAGTTAATACAGAAAAAAAAACTATTTACGACGACCGACTTACTGTTGTGCATTTCACACATGCCATGTAGTTCTGTAATGGTAGTTTCGAAGGATCCTCTGATCATCATCTGTTCTTGTGGATGATGACATCGAGGAAAATGTTGTTGTATACAGTCAATTATGGAATTTCTTTGTCTAAAAGAAAAACAAATAAAACAAGAGATGTTTGTGAAACACTTATGCCCCCCCCCCTTCTTGGACAGACATTATAGGGTGCACAAACTTTTATTATGGGTAGTATACATTATGGGCAGTGAACATGGAAATGAAATTGACCTTTTGAACTTAAAATCAATAGGGGTCATCTACAGTACTATCTGAGATGCATAAATCTATCAAGTATGATGTGTCTAAGCTAAAAAAAATTGAATTATAGGTTGCACAAAATATATAGACATTCAGACAGGTTTGACTGTACTTCTAAATTATAAATTATTATCAATATAACCATATTCAACCAACCTGATTATATATGTTATATCAGTAATTAATTTGATCAAGCTTTTAAGAGATAATGAACGTAAAGCAAGTAATTGGAATTTTTCTAAATCAAGGGGGATTACTATGTCAAAAATTGCTCGATCGTACCAACAGAACTTGACCTAGATATTCTATTGATAAATCTGTATAGCAAATTTCATATCAGTATGTGCAACCTCTGCAACGAAAATGAACGGAAACTGTAAATAATTGAAATTTTTCTAAGTCCAAGGGTGATAACTGTGTCAAAAATTGCTCGATCGTACCCAAAACAAACTTGACGTAGATATTCTATTTATAAATCTCTATACCAAATTTCATTTCAGTATGTGCAACCTCTGCAAAGAAAATGAAAGGAAACTGCAAATAATTGAAATTTTTCTAAGTCAAAGGGGGATTACTCTGTCAAAAATTGCTCGATCGTACCCAAAACAGAATTTGACCTAGATATTCTATTCATAAATCTGTATACCAAATTTCATTTCAGTATGTGCAACCTCTGCGAAGAAAATATACGGACACTGTTGGTGGACCGACAGACCGACCGACAGACAGTAGCAAAGCAATGTGCCTTCCTTTCTTTGAAGGGGGGCATAAATATAACGAAATAACATTTCAAAAATTTGACACGATAAATGATGAATGTGAATCACAAATGGAAGAGAAAATATAACTTTAACAATATTGTTTCATACCAAAGAGTGAAAATAATGCATTTAAGTTGATAAAGCAGAGCGTGATAAATCTAACTGGTTAACATTTTAAGCCATTGACTGTATAATTGGACTTTCAGTAAATAGATTAGTTTGGAAACTGAATTAATATATATCTTAAGATTAAAACTTTCTTTTTATTTTTTGTTACATACTTACATGCAGACCTGTTTTAGTTCATATGCCATCTCACTAAACATATTGTTACCATTAGGTAAGGCTGCTCCAGATTCTCCATAACACTTCTTTACAACGGTGTTGTAATTGTCGAAACACTGAGGTGGTCCTACAGAATCAAAGAAAACAGTTTAATATAAGTTACAATGTGGCAGTATACCATTACAAGCCGTGTATTTACTTTTGAAACTTTTGTAAGATAGATGCCGTAACTGCATTCCATACTTAATGTTTAATAATAACAATTTGTCTGTAACTTAACATATACTGGTATTTTAGATAAAATAAACAAACGTCTTAAATAAAAGGGTCCATGTATTCTTAGTGCAAATTGTCATTATGAATTTAACAATTTCAGATCTTTTCTAAATATTTGGTTGGTCCTTATAAGGACCGTTTTGTTGATTTCTTTTCGAAATGGAAACCGTTTACTTGCTGCTTGTGTTGCTTTTCAATCACACCACTTGTCAAGTGATCGTCATTACGCCAAGTGCCCTACAGAAGTTAAAGCAGTTTTATAAGCCGTGTTATCATCTCAAAACTTGTATTGTGCATTGATTTCTTTTATGTGGTTTCTTTTGGTTTAGGTTTTTTGTATTTTTAGCTTGTTGGGTTTCTATATAAAACGTTCTAAATCTTATATGGAATCATGCTAAACATTTAATAAGAAAAAGTAAAAATTACCAAATGGAGAATTAGGTCCTGGCTGGACACTGACCGGAGGCATTTCAATCGGAATCTGTGGCAGTTGAACACCTGGGAAGCCACGATGAAGGTTATTAGGTAAAGCGGGAATTTGTGGCACATGATGTTGCCCTGGGTGATGATGTCCCATCATCATTGGTGTTTGTGGTCTTGGTCCTTGGTGCATCATCATTGGTGGATGACCATGGTTCATTTGATGAAGATGGTTAGGGAAACCTGGTCTTTGTTCAATGTTAGGGATTTGCGGGAATGGCTTTACAGGGATTTGAGGCATTTGTGTATGTGGATGGAATGGTTGTCGTTGAACTGGTGGTGAAACCAAATTGTCGGGAGCACGGCTAGTTTGCTGAGGACGTCTGAGTACATGCACTTGTCTATTTAGATTCGGAATTCTTGTCATAAGTTGAGCTGACATTGAGAAGGGAACCAATCTGTTATTGAGCGCCATCTGTATTTGTCTAAACATCTGCTCCTGCATGTGTCTAATGTATTGCTGTCTCATAATGGCACGTTGACGAACAACTTCTTGCATTCTTTGACGCATTATGTTTTCCCACGATTGGCTGTTGCGCGCCATTTCTTCCCATTGTCCCCTAGAAGCAGCCATATCGTCCCAGGTAGCTGGTGATTGTTGTTGCTGTTGTTGGAACAAAGGTGCAAGGAATGGTTGTAACAGTTGTAGCATTTTGTTACGTCTGTCTTCGTATGAAGCTGGGTATTTTGTAAGTTGATCAAGACTTTTCTTGGGCAAAATGGATTTTTGAACTATTAATTGTCTGCCTCCACCTGCAAATACATGGTATAAAATGTTAAAACATCAAATATAAAGATTAAAATCGCGAGACATAGTTTATTACAATACAATCGTTAAAATTCAATAGTTGATATAATGGATCACACTTTAGTAAATACGTTTTGTTTTAAAATGTGTGTAAAGAGGGACACTAACAAGTCTTTCAGTTGATTATAAGGTATTACCCGGCATCATAAATCAGTTTTTGTACCTAAGTTATTTATATATTCATGACATGATTTTGCTGACTCTTGTGTGTAAAAATAAAGATACATTTGTTTTTTTTTCTGATTTTTATTCATGGTTGACCCCTTAACAAACTTGTTTAATAATAAACACTGTCTGACTTGAGTGTTATTTGTAGCTACTTGTATTTTTGTCATTCAGTGCAGGTGCAGTGTGTACCTTTCAACAAGGGGAGGGGCAAAAAAAAATGGCACAAAATCCGTTATCAACATACCTATAATGTCTATTTTAAAATGCATATCATTTAATATTAATTAATTCTAGGGTTAAAGGTCATGTTAACAAGTCGTTTATTTATTAATTAATTACATACATTAGGGGGTGAATTACATTACAGGTAAAAACCTTTGTGATTAATTACGTATTTCTGATACAACTTTGTCACGATTTACCTGATGTCAACTAACTTTAGGTACAACTTACAGGTAAACTAAGGTTGATTGTTGGGGGTTTTATTAACTCTTGGTCTCATTATATGTTTATATAGGTTTACTGTTCATATGAGGCAGAACATTTATAATATAGGTTTATTTTGGTTCAATGTTGGGGTTTTGTAATGACGTGTACATCTGTATATCTAGGTTCAGTGCTCGTACAAAGATAAGATTTTTTTAAAACAATGGCGTGTACATTTGCATGAATTTGTTTTTCTGGGTTCAGTGCCCGTACAAATTTGGGAGATTTATAAACATGATATCAGTATATGTTTATTGGGATTCAGTGCTTGTTCAAAGTTGGAAACTTTATGATATAGTTTATCTAGGTTCGGTGCTCGTACAAAGATTGGGATTTGATTATCATTTGTCATGGTATGTTCCGTTTTATGCCCAAAACTTTTAAAGGTTTTTCTTTAATATGTTCGTTCTAAAAAGAAGGTTTAGGAAACAAATTAAATGTTATTCATCACTTAAATTATTGTTTTATTTATTTATTTATTTATTCATTTTATTTTCTTTTTAATTTTATTTTCCGGCCTCAATGCTTTATTATTAAATCTTATTTTAAATTTTTCCTTTTACAATCAAATATTCATACCTTTATTAATTAGTTTCCGTATGTATTCATACTAATAAACTGCGGAAATAACTTACCAACTCAACTCACAATTCAAACTCAGCATTTAACCAACAAGAAACGACAAAACACATCAGGAAGTATTGACATAATTGTTCAAATGAAAAAAATGAAAAAAAAGGGCCTTCTTGTTGCAATAGCCCATTTTGCCGGTTTAGACTTAAAAATGGTACCCGAGTTTAAAAAGATTAGTTGACAATGGATCGCCATCCTCTCAATTACGACAATGCATGATACAAAACACATAAAACAGATAATAAAGGTACAACTCAAAACAGATACTAAAAGGCACAAATCAAAACGGATACGAGAAGGTACAGCTCAAAACGGATACTAAAAGGCACAGCTCAAAAACAGATACTAAAGGTACAACTCAAAACAGATACTAAAAGGCACAAATCAAAACGGATACACGAAGGTATAGCTCAAAACGGATACTAAAAGGCACAGCTCAAAAATAGTTACTAAAAGGCACAGATCAAAAACAGATACTAAAAGGCACAGCTCAAAAACAGATACTAAAAGGCACAGCTCAAAAACAGTAACTAAAAGACACCGATCAAAAAAGGTAGGAGAAGGTACAGCTCAAAACAGATACGAGAAGGTACAGCTCAAAACAGATACTAAAAGGCACAGATCAAAAACAGTTACTTAAAGGCACAGATCAAAAACAGTTACTAAAAGGCATCGATCAAAAAAGATACGAGAAGGTACAGCTCAAAACAGATACGAGAAGGTACAGCTCAAAACAGATACGAGAAGGTACAGCTCAAAAACAGATACTAAAAGGCACAGCTCAAAAACAGTAACTAAAAGGTACCGATCAAAAAAGATACGAGAAGGTACAGCTTAAAAGGCACAAATCAAAAACAGTTACTAAAAGGCACCGATCAAAAAAGATACGAGAAGGTACAGCTCAAAACAGATACGAGAAGGTACAGCTCAAAACGGATACGTCTATAACTGTGGTGTGTTTTGTTATTTTTCGGGATTTGTTTTGTTGATCTTTTATGCGGAGATGTAAAACAATAAATATCAACAAACAAAGTAATAAATTAACAAACATAATAACGAAACGTAACATGCTATAACTATACCATTACTACCGGTCGCATGTTACTTCGTGACCAGATATAAATGGCCTTTATCTTCGCTCTTAGCCATAACAAGGTGATTGTATATTTAGTGCCAAGTAGCAAATGTAATTAATATGACCACAACTGACCAGGAATATTATATATATATTATAATAAATAACTTGTGGTCAACTCCTTATGGAAGAGTCATTTCTCGTCTCTTTATAGTAAATTATTGAAGATATACAGTTTTTGTCCTATACATAAATTACAATTTATATACAGAAAATCAGCACTTAATTAATGAGCAATAACAGTCAATTTAAGAAAGTTTCCGGCATTTTTCGTTAATTTGTATAAACAATTATTGTTTAAAGTTTGTTTATTGTTTTATAAATAAACGGACATTTTCTTATGAGTTATTAAAGACTTTTTTATACTCTAGTTTCAGTGGACACAAAATGAAATGAACTGTAACACATTCATAAGTAACAGGCGTAACTCGCCAAAAAATAATCCACAAAAAAACGGGAGAAAAGAGGTCATAGGGAGATTATGTGTGTAAAAGAGTTCATATTGAGATAGACCACTGATAATGTGTGTTAAAGAGTTCATATTGAGATAGACCACTGATTATGTGTGTAAAAGAGTTCATATTGAGATAGACCACTGATAATGTGTGTTAAAAAGTTCATATTGAGATTGACCACTGATTATGTGTGTTAAACAGTTCATATTGAGATAGACCAGTTATTATGTGTGTTAAAGAGTTCATATTGAGATAAACCACTGATTATGTGTGTTAAAGAGTTCATATTGAGAAAGACCACTGAATATGTGTGTTAAAGAGTTCATATTGAGATAGACCACTGATTATGTGTGTTGAAGAGTTCATATTGAGATAGACCACTTATTATGTGTGTAAAAGAGTTCATATTGAGATAGACCAGTTATTATGTGTGTTAAAGAGTTCATATTGAGATAGACCACTGATTATGTGTGTTAAAGAGTTCATATTGAGAAAGACCACTGAATATGTGTGTTAAAGAGTTCATATTGAGATAGACCACTGATTATGTGTGTTGAAGAGTTCATATTGAGATAGACCACTTATTATGTGTGTGAAAGAGTTCATATTGAGATAGACCATGATTATGTGTTTTAAACAGCTCATATTGAGATAGACCACTTATTATGTGTGTTAAACGGTTCATATTGAGATATGATTATGTGCGTTAAAGAGTTCATATTGAGATGGACCATTAGTTATGTGTGTTAAACAGTTCATAATGAGATAGGCCACTGATTATGTGTGTTGAAGAGTTCATATTGAGATTGACCACTGATTATGTGTTAAAGAGTTCATATTGAGATAGACCACTGATTATGTGTGTTAAAGAGTTCATATTGAGATAGACCAGTTATTATGTGTGTTAAAGAGTTCATATTGAGAGAGACCACTGATTATGTGTTAAAAAGTTGATATTGAGATAGACCACTGATTATGTGTGGAAGAGTTCATATTGAGATAGACCAGTGATTATTTGTGTTAAACAGCTCGTATTGAGATAGACCACTTATCAAGTGTGCTAAACAGTTCATATTGAGATATGATTATGTGTGTTAAAGAGTTCATATTGAGATGGACCACTAATTATTTGTGTTAAAGAGTTCATATTGAAATAGACCACCGATTATGTGTGTTAAAGAGTTCATATTGAGATAAACCACTGATTATGTGTGTTAAACAGTTCATATTGAGATAGACCAGTGATTATGTGTGTTAAACAGTTCATATTGAGATAGGCCACTGATTATGTGTGTTGAAGAGTTCATATTGAGAAAGACCACTGATTATGTGTGTTAAAGAGTTCATATTGAGATAGACTATGATTATGGGTGTTAAAGAGTTCATGTTGAGATAGACCACTGATTATGTGTGTTAAAGAGTTCATATTGAGACAGACTACTGATTATGTGTTAAAGAGTTCATATTGAGAAAGACCACTGATTATGTGTTAAAGAGTTCATATTGAGATAAACCACTGATTATGTGTGTTAAAGAGTTCATATTGAGACAGACTACTGTTTATGTGTTAAAGAGTTCATATTGAGAAAGACCACTGAATATGTGTGTTAAAGAGTTCATATTGAGATAGACCACTGATTATGTGTGTTAAAGAGTTCATATTGAGACAGACTACTGATTATGTGTTAAAGAGTTCATATTGAGAAAGACCACTGATTATGTGTGTTAAAGAGTTCATATTGAGATAGACCACTGATTATGTGTGTTAAAGAGTTCATATTGAGATAGACCAGTTATTATGTGTGTTAAAGAGTTCATATTGAGACAGACTACTGTTTATGTGTTAAAGAGTTCATATTGAGAAAGACCAGTGATTATGTGTGTTAAAGAGTTCATATTGAGACAGACCACTGATTATGTGTTAAAGAGTTGATATTGAGAAAGACCACTGATTATGTGTGTTAAAGAGTTCATATTGAGACAGACCAGTTATTATGTGTGTTAAAGACTTCATATTGAGACAGACTACTGTTTATGTGTTAAAGAGTTCATTTTGAGAAAGACCACTGATTATGTGTGTTGATATATCATGTTTTATTTTTACGAGGTTATTGTGTTCAAACACTAAAATTTATCGTTTATTTAGGTAAATTGTCTTCTACTAGACTATTGCAAATGTACAATTTGTCATAAAAGATGTGTAATAGCTCATAATAAGTACAAAGTAATCCATAAACAACTTAATTGAGTACATTGATAAAAAGCATTTAATGTTTTCATAAAAAATGGAATATTTTGAAAAATATCCTTGTATGAAATATAAGTATGGTAATATGACAGTATGTACTCAGAATATATATACATGTAACTTAATAAAGTGCCCGGCTGAATAATGTGCGATTTATTGAGTGAATGGTGTAATTTTCGGCGAACTCTTTTTAAATTACGATTGAGCAACTTATATAAAACAATATTTTTATTTATTTATTTATTTATTTATTTATTTATTTATTTATTTATTTATTACCCGATTGTGTACATACAAAATGGTATAAACTCACATTACTTCTTCCCAAAATTAAACTAAAAAAAATAAAAGGCATCTCATGGAATTGTCGAAAGTAATTCATATGAATATTGCAATATTTAAATTTAAAATTACACTACGAAAACATTTTACTTACGTATGACACATCGGCCTTGCTGATCATGTGACCAACCTGGACAGCACATCTTTACGCGGTAGTAGTTAGTTGCAGGAACACTGGTATATCCCTTACATACAAGTCCTGCGGGACTGAAAAAAAAAACATAAAATATATCTTATTAATCAAAGTCGATTAATGTCAATTCAAGCATAAATGCGTACGAAATGGAAAAAAGTTGCAGTAAAAACTAAAAAATTTTATCCGAAAAGCCCCCATTTATCAAATTCTAATCTGCTTTGTGTTCAAAAAGAAAATTCTCTAAGAAACCATTGACTGATATGATAAAATACTCTGTATCCAAAAATATAACACACACCATGTTGTTCTGTCCATAACACATTGTGTACTGATTCCTGGTAACTGATTTGTTACGTTATGCTAATATACTGTCTTTGGCCTTTTGAAATAGTGAAAATATTGATTTCAAGTAGTTATCAAGGATGTTAAGTGAAACTGTTGGCTGAGCCCTTGAGCTGATGTGAGGTTTCTCGGGTCATTATCGACATTTTGACTTTTGGGAACATCAATGTAAAATAACCGTTGTATTACCGAATTAATATCTTTATAAACACTAAAGCAGTCTTTTTTGTCTAAAGTCTGATTGAGAATCAAATCGCTTGATTATTGTATTGTCTATATAAATGGCCACAACCAAATATTCGTTTTGTCCATGTAAATTTAAACATAAAAATTTAAAATTTAGTTTGAACATGAAACCGTTGCTGTCCAATAAACAGTTCATATACAATTCAATGTCTGTCTGACGAAGTATTATTAAATAATGAAACGGTTAAAACTCTTTAGTATTACTCAGATAGACAATAAGGTTATTTAATGTTATTATCAGTCTAAATTATACAACACTTTGGACTAAGAATAGCTTATTGAAAACCAAACCTTTGTTAAAGGTATATATGGGTTTTAGTGTTTTCTTTTAAACTGAAGTAACTACAGAACGGTCGTTTTTCTGGGGGAATCTCCTGAGTGACTACAGGGGTTATCCAAGGGACAGGTCTTACCTTTGATGAGCGACTACAGGGGTTATTCCTGGGACTGGTCTGAAACATGGATATGATACCAGTTGTCTCTCTATCGACGTCCTTCTGACCAGTGCTGTACATCTGTTAACTTCCTCATCCACCACCACCTCTCTCCTTGATTGGTAGGGCCTGTAATTATCGAAAGATACGTTAAAACAAATCTAATTGTAAAAAGTGCAGGAGTATACGTTTGGGTTGCAAAACTATTGCCATAATAATAGTTATATCTACCTTCATTTTACTGCTTTTCTACTTCTAATACAACAAAACAAGAGGCTGTATTTAAAATGTAAAACTTAAGCTAACAACAGGTCATGACAAAAGTTAAGATAAGGAACCATAAAAACAAATTGGCAAAAATAACAACAATTTATATTGAAAGCCCAGACTTAAAAGAGACATAATTACCAATAATTTATATTGAAAAACCAGACGTAAAAGAGACATAATTACCAATAATTTATATTGAAACGCCAGACTTAAAAGAGACATAATTACCAATAATTTATATTGAAACGCCAGACTTAAAAGAGACATAATTACCAATAATTTATATTAAAAACCCAGACGTAAAAGAGACATAATTACCAATAATTTATATTGAAACGCCAGACTTAAAAGAGACATAATTACCAATAATTTATATTGAAACGCCAGACTTAAAAGAGACATAATTACCAATAATTTATATTAAAAACCCAGACTTGAAAGAGACATAATTACCAATTATTTATATTGAAAGCCCAGACGTAAAAGAGACATAATTACCAATAATTTACTATTGAAACGCCAGACTTAAAAGAGACATAATTACCAATAATTTATATTGAAAACCCAGACTTAAAAGAGACATAATTACCAATAATTTATATTGAAAGCCCAGACTTAAAAGAGACATAATTACCAATAATTTATATTGAAAACCCAGACTTAAAAGAGACATAATTACCAACAATTTATATTGAAAACCCAGACTTAAAAGAGACATAATTACCAAAATTTATATTGAAAACCCAGACTTAAAAGAGACATAATTACCAATAATCCATATTAAAAACCCATACTTAACGACTTGCGTAATATATTAGTAAAATTTCGAACATGTAATCATAGATTGTGAATAGGAAAAAGGTAGATGGGAAAATGTTGAAAGAAATAATAGAATATGCAACTTATGTAATAATAGTTCTATTGGGGATGAATTTCATTTTTTGTTAGAATGTTCTTATTTTGATCACCTAAGAAAAAAATTTATTGACAAAAATAAATATTTGCATCTAAATACATTTAAAATGCAAAAATTGATGAATACAAAGAATTATGATAAGTTGAAAAATTTATGTTTGTTTATTAGGGAAGGGTTGAAATCTTATAGCTGAATTTATCGTTATTGAATTGTATTTGATTGAGTATCTTTTTTTTTTTGACTGAATGTATATGTGCATGTGTGTTTGTACTTGAAGTTAATTATAAATGTTTTGTTCACTATTATGTCTACATTGTACGCCAATAATTATGTATTTGCTTATAACCTCATATACCACCTCCAGTGGTTTGAGTAAAATAAATAAATAAATAAATGAAAACCCAGACTTAAAAGACACATAATTACCAACAATTTCTATCGGAAACCCAGACTTTGATAAAACTAAAATCTTTCTTTACAATTCATTTTAAACTTTTTAAGTAAATCCCCAATTTTTGACTTGCAATAGTAAAACTTTAAAACATGGAGCCCGTCAGTAATTTTGTTTTAATGGATTTATTTGTTTATCATAACCAGAAGTTATTTGTAATCTTTAGTCTGTAGTTGCACTTCAAGAAACCAAAGCATCATTTGGAACATAAAATTTCTATAGGTATTACGTACAAGGAAGCTTTCAAGACTGAAATTTGACATAAAAACTAACAACCCTGTGGTAGAACACCACAACGGAATGTGTAACCATTTATCAACACAAAACACGGTTGTTTAAACTCCCTTATAAAACATCGAATGGAATGATTGACTGATGATTGCAATTATAAGATTATTCTGTACGTAAAACTTACCTAAGCTGAAGGTCATGTTAATTTATATACGTGATTTGAATCAAATTAAATTCTATTTTATGTTTTTCGTGTTTCTAGATAATACATTTATTGTCTCTTAGAAAAGTTAGTCAGACACTTGCCATAAAAGATAATGATAAAATACGAATAATCTAAAACATGCAATAAAGAACAATAATTAAGCATCTTGTCATTCCCCGGGGAATAAAGTAAATCATCAAAAATTACGCTACTACAGACATCTCTGATTTAAATGGAATTACCACTCCAACTAAAAATATCATCAGAATTTTGATTAAAGGCAATGTCCACTTATATTCCACAATAAACATTCAATGAACTCATAAAATGTTAAGCTGATCGTGTATTCAAATTTAATGGAAAAACCCTATTAAAAAAGTTAGAAACGATTTTAATATAATAGTAAATAGTTATTAAAATGGAAATCTATACAGCACAAGCAGGTAGCACCGTTCAATGATATAAAACGAACAGGAAGTACCGTTACAATTATACAACACGAGCAGATAGCACCGTCACAATGATACAACACGAGCAGGTAGCACCGTTACAATGATACAACACAAGCAGGAAGTACGATTACAATGATACAACACGAACAGGTAGTATCTTTACAATGATACAACACAAGCAGGTAATATCGTTACAATGATACAACACAAGCAGGAAGTACCGTTACAATGATACAACACGAGCAGGTAGCACCGTTACAATGATACAACACAAGCAGGAAGTACTGTTACAATGATACAACACAAGCAGATAGCACCATTACAATGATACAACACAAGCAGGAAGTACAGTTAGAATGATACAACACAAGCAGGAAGTACGATTACAATGATACAACACGAACAGGTAGTATCTTTACAATGATACAACACAAGCAGGTAATATCGTTACAATGATACAACACAAGCAGGAAGTACTGTTACAATGATACAACACGAGCAGATAGCACCATTACAATGATACAACACAAGCAGGTAGCATCGTTGCAATGATACAACACAAGCAGGAAGTACGATTACAATGATACAACACGAACAGGTAGTATCTTTACAATGATACAACAAAAGCAGGTAATATCGTTACAAAAACACAACACAAGCAGGAAGTACCGTTACAATCATACAACACAAGCGGGTAGCACCGTTACAATGATACAGCACGAGCAGGGAGCACCGTTACAATGATACAACACAAGCAGGTAGCGCCGTTACAATGATACAACACAAACAGAAAGTACCGTTACAATGATACAACGCAAACAGAAAGTACCGTTACAATGATACAACACAAACAGAAAGTACCGTTACAATGAAACAACGCAAACAGAAAGTGTCGTTACAATGATACAACACAAGCAGGAAGTACCGTTATAATGGAACAATAACACACACATGGCATCGTTACAACGTAAAGAAATTTAAAAAAGTTAAAAACCATGGTACCGTTACAACGTTAAAAACCATGGTACCGTTACAACGTTAAAAACCATGATAACGTTACAACGTTAAAAACCATGGTACCGTTACAACGTTAAAAACCATGGTACCGTTACAACGTTAAAAAACCATGGTACCGTTACAACGTTAAAAACCATGGTACCGTTACAACGTTAAAAACCATGGTACCGTTACGTTAAAAACCATGGTACCGTTAAACCATGTACCGTTACAACGTTAAAAACCATGGTACCGTTACAACGTTAAAAACCATGGTACCGTTAAAAAACCATGGTACCGTTACAACGTTAAAAACCATGGTACCGTTACAACGTTAAAAACCATGGTACCGTTACAACGTTAAAAACAAAAAACCTTATGCTAGATCAACAATTACATTTTTTCTAAGCTTAAAACAATTCAATGCAAAGCAGTATTTTGGGTTTTTTTAAAAGAATTTTTTTCTAGTTATTTCTAAATCGAGGAAAATGGAAAAAAAGGTAAAAAGAATTGAACGAGAGTATTTCAATCTGATTGGTTAATTTTCACTCAATTTTTTCTTAATATATACTGATACTGTGCTTACAAGTTTTAATTAGTTATTGATTTATTATTCTATAATGTCTTTAACTATCGCCTTTTTATATACAAGAATTTTCATATTAGTCATAACATATAGTATTTAATGTCGGTAGATACTAAATGTCGAACTGTATATCAGAAAGATGCAAAATGTCGGACAAAATCTGACAGCTTGATAACTTGAGTTTTGAATTGTTGTGACTATCTTATACGAATATCTTTCAAACGACATAATCAAACAAAACAAGTTGACCCCTTCATATCTGATAGTTAACTTTATATTTCAAACTTTTGCATAAAATTTATGTGCGAGGACAAAAATATCTGACGATTTTTGTAGACATTTTTCTTACCTGTTAAAGGACATACATTACAAAAGCTGTTGCTATAATATAAGTTCTAGGTAAATAAATCACGTGACAAAACAAGTGAATGTATGATGTTCTTACATAACAAGGAAAATTCGTCAGGGGGAGTGAACATGAAACGGGTTGATTAGCAAATATTCGGGTTTTTTTTTAATTGAGGCCTTTATACCTGCCCATGGTGCAACATCACAGGAGATATACCATAGACTAGACTCATTTTGTACCCCCACCGATTAAACTCTATGTAATTTTTTTTCAAATCATAGAAATGTTCAAAATGGCTTGATTTTATCATTTGTAGACCATTTCAGACGATATTAAAATTTTAGTGGATATGCATAATAAATGATATGACAAATGACATTATCTGAACTAAAAATTATATTTAAATGGCAATGGTGGTCCTACACAATGCATCCCAAATTTATGGAGCCAAGATCAAAACCAGATCAAACACTTGCATTGTGGCATGGTAAACAAAATCCGTTCATCTTCGTGTTGTAAAAGTTTATTTTAAGATGCAATTTCAAAGAAATACATGCTAATAAATTAAAATGTTTAGACAGAATAATATGTCTGTCTTTTCGAGGACTTAAACTGTCAAATATCTTGACATTTTTCATTTTTAAATGATGTATTTTACAAAATTATGCATATTTGTTGAAATAATGTTGCTACACCGGGAGTCACATTAAGACATTAACTGTTTGTTTTAGTAATGAATATAAAAACACAAGGTTGTCCTATATCTCTTACTTACAGTACTTCCTGCGTAATTCTAATATCATAAACATATTAATGACATGTGATATTTTTAAGGAAATTCAAAAAGCACAAATTTTAACTATTTTTATATATAAATAAAAAAGTTACGTATAGCAAAACTGACATTAAACGTATTTTCTTTTATAAAGTACAAAGTATTCCAACTAAATAAATATCCAGGAATCTTTTCAACAAATAAGTGCTTGTGGCTTTGTATAATTTAAATGCTTAATAAATAATATTTTCATTACGAAACTACTTTGATTTTAGTTTAAGGAACAAAGAATGTCATTGCAGATGATAAATCATAAACTAGTCTGTCAAATTGTTGTATACGTCATAATTATTTCCTGTAAATCGAAATTTCCATGGATTTATTTGATATGTATATTGCCAAGAGCAGTTAGTAGAATGTGTTTATAAAATCACTGAATCATGTTAATGACACATGGGTCATGAGAATAGTATGATATCTGACAAACCTTATACCACAAAGAACACAAAACTGAGGCGGAACATCTGACTTTAACAGGACATGCCAAACAAGCTTTACTTTAACAGACTGTTTAAGTACATGACTTACCTGTCCAAATATTACGAGAAGTCACAATAAGTTATATAAAGTTATAGACCTTTACACTTCTAACGGTTCTAAATTGTCATGTGCTACTTTTGAATGTATTATTTCATAAAAATTCAAAAGTAGCACATGACAGTTCTGTACCGTGATGAGGAAATTGTTGCATGCTGCACTACTTATATAAAAATTCAAAAGTAGCACATGACAGTTCTGTACCGTGATGAGGAAATTGTTGCATGCTGCACTACTTATATAAAAATCAGTTATGTTCTTACAAGAAGCCATTTAACGGCACCCCAGTAAGAATTTGTGTGACTTTTTTGTTTATAGAACATACTGGTGCAAGAATGGCTGTCGCTTTTTTGTGGTACTCTGCTGATGTTAGTTACAAAGACCAAGAAATACAGCTTTAGACGCGAAATGATGAAACAAGAATTGTCACGTATTCAGAACTAGAGATATGTAAATGGGGTTAACTGAGGACTTTTAACTTTGTATATTCTCTTCTAATTTTACTAACAACAAATTAGGTGTCAAATTTCTACGATTACCAGGCATTCGAAATTATCGCATGACAAGTTTTCCTTCATAAACTACAGAGGGCGTTGTGTCAGTTGGTGTGTGTTTGTTGGAATACGTAAAATCTCATTTTTACATAGACTGTTTGATCATGTATAACATTGATAAACACACTTTAACATAGATTTATATCAACTTAAAATTGTTCAATTTCTTTTAATTTTACACATTTCATGATAATAAAAGTGAAAACGACATGTGTTTTCTACATTCAAACAGGTACAACGAATCATGTAAAATTGCCTCTTACATACGATAGTGACATGGCTAAGAAAACATATAGTGATAAAGCTCAAGCCGGAAACATGTCTCAAATCAGAAAAAATGCACAAAAGTCCGGGATATTTTGTGTTTAATTTCATGTTACTATCCTAAAATGCAAGTTGTAATCGTTATCTTTTGGGATTTTTTTTTTATTTTATTTTATGAATACACAATGGAAATTTTACGAATTGTTTTGGACGTGATTTTTAATAATTATTAATATATATAAACTTAAATAGTCTGAATTTTTATTTCTTTAACTAAGATATTCAGCACAAGTAATGCTGAGAACTCAGAGACAAAAACAAAAGCTAAGTTATATCAAAATTAATGTTGTTTACAACTTTTACGTAAACAATGATGATTATTGTCAGTAACTCAATGAAGGAGAAATGATATATTTAATTGTCCCTAGGGTGTTAGTTCGTTAGTTCTGAAGATATTCACATTCATCAACTATTGTCTTTCATAGTCCTGGTGATGTAATGGTTGGGTGACATTGAAATTCAGTAAAATACATCTTAATGAAAAAAAAATTTTTACCTCGGGCAAGAATGACGTCATTAATGAAAAGGTTTTTTATCTTTAATTTTTAATTGTATTCATTCAGATCGGGAAAAAAACCCGAAAGATCAAATTCAAACGAGTTTTTGGAAACGTCAGGTAAACAACGAGGTTATGACAAACACACCCACCCTGGCTAAGTCAGTCAAAATAACTACCCCGTATACTTGTTATTGGTGATCCTAAATACGTCATAAGATCACGGATTAACGCTTCCTGGTGTCTAAATAGTTAATACATATATCAACAGTATGAATTAATATAACTTCTGTCAGTTAAGGTGAAATTGTCAAAATATTCTTAAAGGATATGTTTAGTATCGTATTATAAAATGAAATATTTAAGGCCTTAAAGTAATATGTAAATAACCACAAAGTTAAATTTTTTAAAAAAAAAAGATAAAAATTAAGAAAAATCGGACTACTTTTTGTTTGTAGTAGGACAAAACAAGGTTTTCAGAACTGTACAAACAAAAATAAAAATAAAAGAAGAGACATGATAAAAATAAAGTTTAATTAACGACAGTAAATCAACCACATGAAAATTTGAAAACAGGAAGACTAAAATACAAAACCAAACCTTATGGTTAACCAAACAATAAACCATCTCCAATTTTATAAGAAACACTCATCCAGACCGTCGCTGTGAAACCTTTAAAGAACATCAACTGCATTCCAAAGCAAACGAAAAGACGCACATTTGTCTTGCAAATTGAGCATAATTGTAACCGAAAAAAAATAATTATAACAAACCGCAGTCAACACAAAAACGCATAAGAAGACGTTGTGCTGTTTATTTTGCAATTTTACACATGAAAGTGTTATTACAGAATTCAGATAGCTGAATCTTGTCTCACGGTTTATGTAAATGTAAAAGTTGATATTGTACAAGTTTTTGTTTAAAATCATGCAAAAGTTGAACTTGCTCTAAAATGAAAATTTAACCATTTTGCTTGTTTTTGGCTCAAATGTCGTTTTCAATGCGGTGAGATAACGCAATGTGTGCCAGTTTAGATGTTAAAGGTCACCGTTCGAAAGTGCCAAAGAACTCCGGTGAAGATTTATTTTGCAGAAACCCATTGATTTAGGAGGAAAACAACCATTAATATACTATTGTTGATTTTTTATAGAAAACGCACCTGTACGATTATTAAGCTCGAGTATTACACTTACAATGGGATAAAACATTAATTTATTATATATATATATATATATATATATATATATATATATATATATATATATATATATATATATATGTGTGTGTGTGTGTGTGTGTGTGTGTGTGTGTGTGTGTGTTATGAGGATGTATTGTAGAGGTTATAGGTGTAACAACATTGCTTTAGCTTGTGTCTCACTTATAAAGTGCATATTTGATAGAACAGCTATATATATTATTATAAAAAAACCATCTTGTCACACGAGGCCAAATTATTCCACACATTAACCACCAGACGTCACGGTACTGTTTTTAAATTTAATTGCAAAAACTGATAAACTCAGTTAAGATTAATTTTTGAACAAAAACCGATCATTCGAATTAAATCACTAAGTTAGATGTTTTTTATCTTATGTGGTAAAGTTCACAAAATAATGGTTACAACATATTTTATTTTTCCCCCGAAATCTCGTTGTTTTAACTCAAACATTGTGTATATATTTATCTGAGAGTTATCATATATCACGTGACAGTGACAATCGGTAGATACGAAGTAAACCATTATCAAATTAGCTTAGAAAATATTATACACATTTAAAAAATGTCACTAGCATAGATATTTGGAAAAAAAATAATTTAGAAAACTAAAAAAAAAATATTAAAGTATTTAAATTTAGAAGGTCGTTATAAGAAAGATGTGTCTATATTAAATTAAAAATTTATTTCGATGTAAATTAAACAAAAATAATTTCAGAAAATATTAACTTAAAAATATTCTGTAAAATTTGCATTGAACCGTTACCATGACGATCACTTAGTTTTAAGGAATATTTCGTAAAAATGAAGAACTTATTAACAAATTTATGATTTATTGATATGGAGAATAATAACCTTTTTTCATATCTGTCAAAAAGTTACGAGAATTATCATATCATATTAAAAATGTTCTGTTTTTTCTAATGATACCGTAGCCTCGAGGTATACGAAGACACTACGTATTATAAAATTGTTCAATCAGAAAATAATGCGACATCTCAATGTAACGTATTACAAATTCATAAAAACAAGTATGACAAAAATCTTGTCACGATTGTTTGTCAATATTTAATGAAATAGTAAACAATCATATTTACAAAAATAGAAGGTAAGCAACAACAACAACAAGTATATATATATATATAACAAGTTTATATATATATATATATATATATATATATATATATATATATATATATATATATATATATATATATATATAATCCAATAATGCAATAATGCAAGAAGGTATAGGTTCAAAAAAATAATTCGGGACAAGTTGACACCAGCCACACAGTCATTCTTCAAATATACTTCTATGCTTTTATAAAATTTTTATGCTAACAAATCGTCCATAACTAAGACAGGTCGAAGATTGTTCGAATTACTTCGGTTGTTTTGCAAATAAGCGAACAAGTCGGCAATCATAACGAAACACTTTAAGTTAATATGTAAAAATCCAAGGCATTCACAACCATTGAAATCCGTAATGTTTCATTTGGTAGTCGTTTTTTCTGTTTTGGCCCATTTTTAACATTATTCAACAATATTATACAGTATAAAGCTACAACCATGGAACAGTTGTCATAAGCCATAAAGTAGATCTGACAATAGTGACCAAAAAAAGGAAATGTTAAATCCCATGGCGGAGATATTAAAAGCAGTTGTGTCCATAAGAATATGTCCCTATCAATATTAAAATGAGAGTTGACTTGACACAGTCGTGCGTGCATATTAGGTGTTCCAAGTTCAAAAATCTTTTAAAAGTTTAAACTTCAAAATGGTATGTTAACCTGAATTCCAAATTGATTGTGTGACTTAAAACCAAAATAGAAAATTGAAACTCTAAAGGTCGAGGTCATGCAAATTCTATTTATTAGTTGTATGTAAGTTTTTTTTCCAGATATCCTGAAGTAAGCTATAATCTTAAAACATTTTATATCGATTAACACGACTATATTATGTATAATTAATTTTTGCAATGCACGTATGTTTAAACTAAACATAACTTACTGAAGGTCAAGGTTAAAAAATAAAAATCAAACTGAGTGACTTTTGTTTCTTTGTCATCGTTTGTCAAAAAATAAAAATAAAAAAGGAACAAGGAAAGAAAAAAAAAGAAAGAAAGAGAATTGATCTGGGAGACAATCGGCGATTTTCATTGATTTTCAATTTCATTAATAATGCCAGAAAAAACAGACATGTTTCCGGTAAAAGTGAACAATATTCGTTCCATTTCAATGTCATTTATTGTGCGAGGAGAAATTGGACAACAAATGGCAATCATTAAAAACCAAACGCTTTTTTTTAATTTTTACTGCTTAGAAAGTAGTTAAAATGATAAATAACTTATATTTGAAGCACCTGCTGGGCAAACGGTAAACTTGCAGATGCACGGGAATTATTTTCACATATTTCTATCCAATAAAAAATGCGATATGGCGATATTTACAGCCGAAACAAGATAAAAATTTAAAAAAAACTATAATTCTGGCGAATTTTTTAGCCTAAAACATCAGAAAAGAAAATCGCTGTATTTCACCGAATTTGTGGAAACTCAATTTGAGCTCATCAAATAATAATTAAAACCCACAACTAACAGGAGTCTTTCGTCTTTATCAGGCGTTTCATGTACTGTCAAAAAAAAAAAAACATGACTCGGTAAATTAAGAAAGTTATCAAAATAAATCCGTGATCGAAAAAAAAAAATATGAAAATGTAAAACTTAAAAAAAAGTAAGATTACTTACTGTTCATGACCGGGATGGCCAACATTTCCTTGTAATAAAGTCCCAAAAATCACAAGAACTAAAGGAAAGCTTCGCCGTGCTCCCTCCATGGTTTAATTTTATTCCATATATTTTGATTTAAAGTGTTTACGTGGTTCTGTCTTAGTATATATAATGTCTTTCGGAGAATCTACCTGAAGATAGTTACAGTTAGCGACAATAAGATGACTGACAACTTAGCCAGAGATTGACGGTAATTTGGCCCCAGGCAGTTATCTAAAGGGACTATCCATCACACTTGAATATAGTGGTGAAAAACAACTCTCGGATTGGTTGATGTATATTAGTATATATGTACATGTTTAAGTGCTTATATTTGTTTTATTACATCTAAATACTTTTTACAGTGGGCAGTACATACTTGTCCTAAACCCGGAAAACATTTATAGTCTCTGGACAAAGCATGAACACGTGTGTAAAGTGGACAATAAATGAACGTCCGACGATGTAATTAATATTTTATCAATTGGGGGCGGCGGAAATAGTTATAAGCCTATATTATGTGAAATGTTCATGAAAAAGTAATTTTATTGTAAAAGGAACATGAGTACGAAATCGCATATACACTGTTTTTATATGATAGAGGGTAACGTTGCAAAATTGGAAGACTAGTGCTTTGCGTGCATACTCCCATGCAAATTTTTTGTCCGCATGGAACATTGATGTTGTATAAATAATCATCTTTCAATTCTCTGGAATAATGCTAAAAATCATCCGCTGTATTTACCTTGAGACAAATAAAAGCGTATAAAGTTAGAAACCAACACCTAAATCGCAAATATTTAGTAACGATTGATATGAGAAATCGGTAATTAACAGATAACGCACAGTAACGTTATATAACAAAAGTTATAAGTTTTAAAAAGTTAACAGAAAACTCATAATAATCTACCAATGTAGAATCGATTTTAGACTTTAAAAAGTTACGGGTTCGAATCCCATTCAGGAATGATTGTTGTATAAGAAAGTTTAACAATCAAACAAGTCGGTGGATTTCTCTGAACAAACGGATTTCCGCCTTCCTAAAACTGAACACTTATATGTAAGTGAAATAATCTTGGCATTGACGTAAAACACCATTAATTCACTCCTAAATCTGTGTAAATGCAGTGCTAACGAAAGGAAAGGACACGGAATCGATCCCCTATAATCTAACGAAAAATCCATATATTTATATAACCAACATCAAAACCACGTCACCGTGACCTATGACATTATGTTGTAGTTTTTGAAGCGTCGCATAAGCGCATTAGCTAACTGCAAAACTGATGCCGCTAATTGTATCAGAAAGTCTTGTTAGCAACAGCAGTATCTTTATAAAAAGAGACGTGTAGTTGTATAAACGGTCCCGTTTTATTTCTCGAGAGTTTCACTCACATGCTAAAACTAAGCATAAGTGATGGTTAAGTGTTTACAAGACGGTTCAAAATCATTATAGTTTTACATGACACAATGACTAGTGTCATTTCATCATTTTTAGATTAAATTAAAAAACAGTATATGACATAAGTTATGTCGAACCCTGTAACTTTATATTAAAAAACAATGATGTTACATGGCTAAATTTGTATTAACATCAGATGTACATGTGCAGATGTATTAGACCTTGTGTTGGATTTACAATGTTGATGTGCTTATTTCTGAAACATTTCAATACATTTTCATGTACCTTAAAGTATTTGTCTCTAAAAGTCACATAACGTTTTTAATATAAATATTTATGTAAAGTAATACAGTTTTAGTACATATTTTATAAACAACCAATAGTAATACACACATGACGATACTGACGTTATACAACACAATAATATAAAACAATTAAGCTTCTAACTTCCTACAATATTAAAACATTAAATTTCCTATAGTTATATTAAAAGATTGCAATTCCTCTACATCTGAAACTTGTATATGAATATGTTTTGAGAGAAACCTTGAACGGAGGCAAGAGAAATTTTAACATTTCAAGATAAGTATATTATTTTTCATTTGTTGTTGACACTGAGGACAATTAGGTTGTTTGTGCAATGTATGTTCCAACCCTGACGCTTATGTGACAGTTAATAAACATGTTCCGCGCCTGGGGGGATCTGCGTTATGTAACAAAGTGTCAATTTGATCTTTAGATCAACGAATAATTTATATCATTAAAGGGGACTCCTGTGTTAAAGAATCAGTATTGTCATGTGTTATTAAGAATCAGTATTGTCGTGTGTTGTTAAGAATCAGTATTGTCGTGTGTTGTTAAGAATCAGTATTGTCGTGTGTTGTTGATACATTTGTCATGAAACATTTTTTAAAATTGTATCGCTAATTTTGAATGTATTTAAGATAAAATTAAAAAAGTGCTTCATGCCACATTGTTCTGAACACATTTTCGCATTACAATGTGTTAGTTTAGGTATTTTACAAGAATTTATTATTGAGCATATTAAGAATTATACTACGACCGCCAAAGATATAAATATAAAAGGCACTTAGCATACACAAATTATTTCGATGTCAGGGTTCAAGAACTTCTGTAGAACCCCAAAACACACACAACAAGTGATATCCAATTCAATTCAATTCATTTTTATTCCGTAAGCATATACTTATAGGATACATAATACTTTTAGAATACACTGTATGGCGGTACATAATACATTACAGTGTATGACATATAGCGAAAAATACAGCAAAACAAAACAATAAATTTAAACAAAGCACTAATAAATGGAAAAATTAAGAAAGTTGTGTACATATGTGGATGGACCATGAACAGTAGCTAATTTTCCCTTCTGTGTGTAGCTTTCTTAAAAAATATGCCAAAATTTCGTAGCTGACGAATATTCTGTACACCCATCAGTTGGATTAGTTTGAAAGTGGATGGTTTTGTCCAGTAATGACGTTTGATATACGCTTGGCGCAAGTCTGAATAAAGAGGACAGACGAGAATAAAGTGAAACTCGTCCTCAATTTGACCAGTGTTACACTTAGAACACAGCCTGATCTCTCGTGAGACATTATAGTAGCGTCCTGTTTCTATACAGAGACGATGTGCAGAACACCTGTATCTCGCAATAAAATTTATAGTTGTTCTTGGAAGTGATTTTTGTAAATAAAATTGAAGGCAGAAATTGTCTGTCAAATATTTGTATATATAACACTTGGATGATTTTTGAAAAAAAGAAAACATTTCTTGTAAAAATAAATCTTTAAGACGACTTTTGACCTCTGAGAGAAAAACATTGTGATCGGCAACATATTGTCTATCCCATACATAAGACATACCAATTTTGTCGAAAAATACCTTAACTTTTTTTGCCCAATTTTCATATTTGTTACAAATTACAACCATGTCTTTATAAATCTGTTGCAGTATACAATTATCTGTAGTGAGAAGTTTTAACCAATATTTAACAACTGTAACATTTGTTTTTATATAGAGTGGTAAACGACCCAGCTCATTATACACAATAAAATTGGTTGTTTTGTTATTTACACCAAGTACCTGTTTACAAAAGTGCATATGCATTTTTTCCAAGTCCGTAGATTTACACAAACCCCATAATTCTGAGCCATAATTAATAACTGGTGATACATAACAGTCAAAGAGAGACAACTCTGTTTCTACGTTTAGGCACAAATCTTTCATTGAATTTTTAAGACCATAAATAGTTTTATAACCTTGATTGTACAAATGTTTCATAGTAACACTGAACTTGCCATTATAATAAAAAAGCAATCCTAAATAATTAAACCTATCGACAATTTCAATTTCTTGCTTATCAAAATGCCATTTTTCACAAGCTTTCAGACCACCCCTATTTCTAAAAACCATTATTTTTCTTTTTGAAGTATTAACCGTAAGAGACCACAGATTACAATAACTAGCCAAATAGTCTAGTTCCTTTTGAAGTCCAGAGATGGTATCTGAAAAAATTACCGTGTCATCTGCGTACATCAACAAGTAAATTTGTAGCTGGCCTAATTCTAATGCCTCGCATCCTGCCATCGAAAGATGATCCTCAAAGTCGTTTATATACATTGAAAATAAAAAAGGTGATAATGGTTCCCCCTGTAAAAGTCCAATAGATACACTGAACTCGTCACTTAGAGATGTTCCACATCTTGCACAAGCTTTAAATTCTGTATACAGACTCTGAATCAGTTTTAGAATTTTGCCAGAGATACCATGTCTCAACAATTTTTGCTATAATTTAATTCTATCCACGTGATCAAAGGCCTTCTAATAATCTACGAAACAACAATAAAGCCTCTTCTTAGAGTGTATAGTCTTATTTATTATACTATGTAGCGCAAAAATTGCGTCCCGCGTTCCACTCCCTGGCTTGAATCCCATTTGAGCATCAGTAATTATATTGAAATTTTTGCTCCAGTTTAACAATCTAATATTTAATCCAGTTGTAAATATCTTAGCAAAATTGCTGATTAATGAGATGCCCCTGTAGTTATTAGGGTCATTCTTATTGCCGTTCTTATGAATATGTGATATAATTGCTCTGGCCCATTCTTGTGGAAAGTAACCGGAGTCCAGAATTTTATTTAATAATTGCACAATAATTGGAGATAGCAAGTCCTTAAATTTCAGAAAATATTCGTTCAGTAGACCATCAGGTCCTGGGCTTCTGTCAGTTTTAAGTCTTTTTAAAATATTATTAATTTCGAGTTCATCAAACGGCATATTGAGTTCAGGAAAGTTTTCACATGGTGGATCCGTAGAAGAATAAGTATCTGAACCAACATTTTCATTATTTCCCGCCATGTCAATGTTTGTGTTTAGTAAGTTTTCGAAATGTGTAAAAAGGTCATTAATATTTATTTCCTCGTCAACAGCTGTTTTGCGTTTACGGAATCTCCGATGAAAATCCTTTGGATTCGTTTTTCGAAGGTATGACAATCTGTTTCCTTCAGCAAGTTGATATTGTAGTTTTTTACGGTTTGCAGTCCGTTTGTAAACTTGTTTGACAGAACATAGAATTTCGCGATTACCTGTACTTTTATTTTTATTAAATCTGTCCAATGCTATTAAGTACTCTTTCCGGGCCTTCTTACAGTCCTCGTCAAACCATGGTTTGTTCAGTTCATTTATTTTATTATGTTTAATAACGGGAATATAAGCAATGTTTCTGCATTCCAATGTTACACGCTGTATAATTGTTGTAAATTTCACAATACATGAGAATTCCCATGAGAATTTTTTCGACGAGTTGTTGCATAGATTTTGAAGATATCATTATTTCACCTATCAAAATGTTCTAATCAAAGCGATTTCTACTATGAGCACTTTTTATAATTATAATTATTATTTTTGTGTGTGAAAGACCTTAGGTTTGTAGACTTGCATCTTAACCACGTGGCCACTGCAGCCTCTAATTTTCATATTCTGAAACAAACTATCTTAATTTGTGAGACACTGTTCTTATGGGTATCAGATGTAAAAAGACAGTCCGAAAAATAAAAAAAATCTTAACAAACAAATTTTCTAGAAAGATGAATAAAGAATATATCAAGCTTATAGCTACACTGTATACATTTGCAATTAAATCCATATTTTTATAAATTTGTTTGAGATACATTCGAAATTTTGAAAGAAAACAATAGATGTTTCAGAAATAAAATTTGCAACATGATGTTTATAAATTATCCTTTCCGTGGGAAATTATTTTATAAATTATCCTTTCAGTGGAAAACTTTAAATATGATCATACATGAATAACATATCAAATTTAAGTATGAAGATTGTCAATCTTTATTAATACAAATTGAAATTCCTATTTGATGTGAACAGCCTGGAACACTACAATTTCGGTATGTATAAAGAGTAAACGGGAGTAAACGAGAGAAATAAAAGAAAAGTTGATTAACATATTTTGCCTACAGTAGGTTCAGCAGACGCAGTTTAAAAATGAACAAATTAAAAAAATATGACTCTAGGATGATTTTTAATGAGTTTACGGCGAAAATATGTATGCATATGAACGATACTGTTCACCAATACATGTTAGACAGGAGTAAAAGGGAGAAAATATGGAGAAGTTAATTAACATATTTGCCTACGGTGGTAAATCCAGTATGAAAAAAATTAACAAAATAAAAAAAGAATTATGGAAGTTGGAAAGATTCGCAAAAATGTATTTTTAAGCTAAACGCTTATTTATCATTACTGTGATGTGTGGTATATTGAAATGCAAGAGAAATACATCGTGTATTAAATTACAACTTACAGAAAAATATAATTTTTTTTTTGAATTAGTAAATATAATATTCGATCAATACGATTCTTCTTAAAACCGGGATTTACATTTGATTTTTAATTGATCTTGATACATCTTCAAATGGTCAAGTACACATCCAGTTTTAAATGTATTTGGTTTTCAATAAACATCGCGGTAGACGATTTTATATTCCACCACGGCAGAAATGTTCTTTGCGGTGGACCGCAGTGGCAATTTAATTCCTTCTAGTCGGCAATTTCAAGTCTTTTTTTCCGATTTTAGATGTAGATAATAAAAAGAATGTCCAGTTTTTTCAGCCGATTAACGTATATTTTTCCACGTGGAATGAAGAAGTTGTATTTAGATTTCAAACTCTACAAGATACACAACTGGTCACAAAAAATAATAATAAATAATAATAATTAAAATAAAAATTAAAAAAAAAAAATAATAATAATAAAAACCCCGACTCAAAGCCAACAAGTACATAGGCTAAATGAGATTGGATTTCGATTTGCCCCCCCCCCCAGCCTCGTTTTCAATCGTAAGAGTTACTTCCCCTGTCATGTTTTCGAATTGGTCATATACAAAAGGATACATATTACGTGTAACATCTCTAGCTAACGTATCGTTACTTATGTACTCATTCAAACTACCAGTTCTTGAATTAAAATCGCCCATCAAAATAACATTACCTTTAGATTTGTAATTTGCTATGTCATTTTGTAAAAGATCAAATACATCAACATCATAAAAATCATAATACTTGCTGGTTTTATCAGGTATATGACAAAAACAGAAATATACATCTTTATCATAATTTAACATTGATTTGTTTAATTTTACCCACATATATGAATCAACACATTTTCTGTCAATATTAAGAAAACCCTTTAACCATTTCTTGTAATACAGAACGATACCTCCACCTGTTGTTTTTGATCTAACTATATACTCAGACTTACAAAAGTCTTCCAGCTCTAATTTTTGTTCATCGCCTCCATTTATCCAGCACTCACTCAAAAACACAATATCGTATTTTTGTAGGTATTCAACAAATTCTTTCGATTCGAGTTTTTCACACAATGATCTCGCGACATTCCACGAACAGATATTTACATGGCCATCCACGTTTTCCTATTCTGAAGCTCCGAATTTTCCGGTCTCTCCTGTGTACAGCCTCCCTTCGATGTAAAGTTTATTATATGAAATATAGGCTTTTTTCCCGTCTTTCCGCGCCTTTTTCATTGTCGGGAGTAGTTCTTTCCTCTGTCGTACAATCTCCGGAGGGTACTGTTGAAATACCGCATGATTAGTACCGGCCAATGCCTTCGTGTTTCTTTTTATTAATTCACGGTCTTTTGTTGAAGATATTTTTGCGATAATGTTCCTTCCCATAGCCCTCTTAGAGTCCGAAGCCATTTTGTGGACTCGATCAATTGTAATAGCATCTACATCTTTGCGGGCCATTTTAAGTTTAATTTAAAAAAAATCGCGCAGCCTGTTTTCTGTTTCCTCTGTACTCTCGTTTTTCGACTCAGAAATATTTGTAAAGATCAAATTTTCTCTCATTGACCTAGCCTCGATGTCAATAATATCTTGTTTAAGTTTATCGTTTTCTTTCTTTAGCCTTAAAAGTTTTTCGGCTGTTTCATTAGTTACTGCACTGACGTGTGCTATACTAGAATTCATTGACTGTATTTCACTTCTCATTCCTTTAATCTCTTTCTCTCAGAGCCCTAAACAGTTAAGTCTGTTATTCATTTCATCCATTCTATTATTTATCAACTGAATTTGACCAAATAAGTCTTGTATCCACGGGGGTGGGTATTGTGGATGCCCACCCATCGACTGTACGTCTTGGCTTGTGTGTACATTGTGTGGCCCTGGAGAAATACAGTGCATGTGTGGCACAGGGACTTGATTTTTAATTGAATGTCCATGCATATAATTATCATTGTTCTCATTACTGGTCATATCTGGATATATGTTTTCATAGAGTGTATTACGTACTTCATATAGCAGGTTACTTACTGGGACGTGGCTCGAAGTATTACTGTCCACCTGTAGATTGTTCACCCGTTGATTCCTACCTGTAAAAATGTTCCGTTCTGAATCCAGATTTACTGAAAATTTTGTTAATTGCACAATAAATGTCCACCAAATCACCACATTTAACATATGTTATACTTTTTTGGTTCCTTATGTACTGGAAATATTAAACTAATCTCTCCAACAGACGTTTAAACTGACTAAAATGTACAAAACTATCGAGCTCTGTCGAGCAGCACTGACATTACACCGCCATGTTGTCCACATATTTCGTATATCCAATACGTAAAAACACAGTCTGGCGAATTTTCTTTTTTTAAAAAAAACTTTACCCCGTGAAACGAGATAAAGGCTTGGATTAACTGTCAGTCACTTCAGGACATTAGTACAAACAGGTATTTAGTTCAAGATGATCGTTTGAAGGTCTTTACAGCATAAAAGTCATTGTGACCTTGTGATCAAGTCAAGTTCGATAGACTTAAGCAAACTTTCTTGCACTTCAAACACTATAACTCCATTTAGCTTTAAGCTTCTTGCACATTTTGTTCATGACGAAAAATTAAATTAACTAACTTCGCTTGTGTAGCCCCCTATGAAATGATGCTGCAAAGGAGGTATCAAACTTTTAGACCTTTGGTTCATAACAAAATTTAAGTTACATGGTTTACTGTCAAAGGTAGCAGTGTCCTTGAGTGAAGGTCAAAATCAAAATTCTTTTCTCTATATATTGTTCAGATGAATTTCATCCGTTTTATAACATTTTAAAACCTGAAAACGAAAAGTTCCGGAACTCGAGAAAATTTCCTGAATTTTCGTGATTTAATCCAAAAAAGAATTATGCTTTGAATTTTTGGTTTTGAAATAATTCCCAACATTTGGAGTTTTTCAAAATAGTCCCTTTTAGAACAAATTAATGGGATTTTTTTTTTTTGCAACCTCTTTTCATTTAGATGTTTCAAATATGACAAAAGTTTTACCTTTTTATGCAATTTGTCGAATTGTATTTCATATCTTTAATCTTAACGCCATATAATCACTTAACCGTATAGTTTTCCTAAAATGACATTAATAATCTGTTATCGACAAAAGTCTGTCTCATTAATCATCATATAAAGAAAAGCTTGAAAGGGGAGACAACTTGTACAAAGAATAAATTAATTGTCAGCGATGGAACGTTAATATTTTGACAAAATATTAAGGATATTTTAATTTACCAAAAAAGGAGAAAAATTCAATGACTAAATTTTTATATGACTTTCTGGTAGATAGTATAACTAAAACACGTTAAATCGGACACTCTCTGTTCGTTTTATAATGAAGCATTCCGGTTAGAAATTCATAAAAATGGGCTGTACTTAGTTTCATGTCTGGCATATACTTTTGGGTCCTTAACAAGCCTGTGCCATTGATCAATACCCTATTTACTAAGGCGTTAATTAATAAGCCAATACCAAAACAAGTACAGTGAATTTTAAAACTTTACAAGACCAAAGGTTACCAAAGGTACTGATCTCACGAGAACAAATAGTAAGACATAAATAGCGTAATGTTGATAGCTCAAAGAAGTAGCGTTCAACATTAAAACTAACGGTTATCATGATACTTCAAAGCAGAGTTCAACATAAAAATTAACGGTCATCATCATGCTTCAAAACAGCGTTCAACATTAAAACTAACGGTCATCATGATACTTCAAAGCAGCGTACAACATTAAAACTAACAGTTATCATGATACTTCAAAACAGAGTTCAACATTAAAACTAACGGTCATCATCATGCTTCAAAACAGAGTTCACCATTAAAACTAACGGTCATCATGATACTTCAAAACAGCGTTCAACATTAAAACTAACGGTTATCATGATACTTTAAAACAGCGTTCAACAATAAAACTAACGGTTATCATTATGCTTCACAGCAGAGTTCAAAATTAAAACTAACGGTTATCATGATGCTTTAAAACAGCGTTCAACATAAAAACTTACGGTCATCATAATACTTCAAAGCAGCGTTCAACATTAAAACTAACGGTCATCATGATACTTCAAAGCAGCGTTCAACATTTAAACTAACGGTCACCATGATACCTCAAAGTAGCGTTCAACATTAAAACTAACGATCATCATGATACCTAAAAACAGAGTTCAACATTAAAACTAATGGTCATCATGATACCTGAAAGTAGCGTTCAACATTAAAACTAACGGTCATCATGATGCTTCAAAACAGCGTTCAACATTGAAACTAACGGTCATCATGATACCTCAAAGTAGCGTTCAACATTAAAACTAACGGTTATCATGATACTTCAAAACAGCGTTCAAAATTAAAACTAATGGTCATCATGATACCTCAAAGTAGCGTTCAACATTAAAACTAACGGTCATCATTATACTTTAAAGCAGCGTTCAACATTAAAACTAACGGTTATCATGATACCTCAAAGTTGCATTCAACATTAAAACTAACGGTCATCATGATACTTCAAAGCAGCGTTCAACATTTAAACGAACGGTCATCATGATACTTCAAAACAGAGTTCAACATTAAAACTAACGCTCATCATGATACTTCAAAGCAGCGTTCAACATTTAAACTAACGGTCATCATGATACTTCAAAACAGAGTTCAACATTAAAACTAACGCTCATCATGATACTTTAAAGCAGCGTTCAACATTTAAACTAACGGTCATTATGATGCCTAAAAGCAGCGTTCAACATTAAAACTAACGGTCATCATGATACTTCAAAACAGCGTTCAACATTAAAACTAACGGTTATCATGATACTTCAAAGCAGCGTTCAACATTTAAACTAAAGGTCATCATTATACTTCAAAACAGCAATTAACATAAAAACAAACGGTCATCATGATACTTCAAAGCAGCGTTCAACATAAAAACTAACGGTCATCATGATACTTCAAAAAAGCGTTCAACATTAAAACTAACGGTTATCATGATACTTCAAAGCAGAGTTCAACATAAAAATTAACGGTCATCATCATGCTTCAAAACAGCGTTCAACATTAAAACTAACGGTCATCATGATACTTCAAAGCAGCGTACAACATTAAAACTAACGGTTATCATGATACTCCCAAAACAGAGTTCAACATTAAAACTAACGGTCATCATCATGCTTCAAAACAGAGTTCAACATTAAAACTAACGGTCATCATGATACCTCAAAGTAGCGTTCAACATTAAAACTAACGTTCATCATTATACTTTAAAGCAGCGTTCAACATTAAAACTAACGGCCATCATGATACCTCAAAGTTGCATTCAACATTAAAACTAACGGTCATCATGATACTTCATAGCAGCGTTCAACATTTAAACTAACGGTCATCATGATACTTCAAAACAGAGTTCAACATTAAAACTAACGCTCATCATGATACTTCAAAGGAGCGTTCAACATTTAAACTAACGGTCATCATGATGCCTAAAAGCAGCGTTCAACATTAAAACTAACGGTCATCATGATACTTCAAAACAGCGTTCAACATTAAAACTAACGCTTATCATGATACTTCAAAGCAGCGTTCAACATTTAAACTAAAGGTCATCATTATACTTCAAAACAGCAATTAACATAAAAACAAACGGTCATCATGATACTTCAAAGCAGCGTTCAACATAAAAACTAACGGTCATCATGATAATTCAAAAAAGCGTTCAACATTAAAACTAACGGTTATCATGATACTTCAAAGCAGAGTTCAACATAAAAATTAACGGTCATCATCATGCTTCAAAACAGCGTTCAACATTAAAACTAACGGTCATCATGATACTTCAAAGCAGCGTACAACATTAAAACTAACGGTTATCATGATACTTCAAAACAGAGTTCAACATTAAAAGTAACGGTCATCATCATGCTTCAAAACAGAGTTCAACATTAAAACTAACGGTCATCATGATACTTCAAAACAGCGTTCAACATTAAAACTAACGGTTATCATGATACTTTAAAACAGCGTTCAACAATAAAACTAACGGTTATCATGATACTTCACAGCAGAGTTCAACATTAAAACTAACGGTTATCATGATGCTTCAAAACAGCGTTCAACATTAAAACTAACGGTCATCATAATACTTCAAAGACAGCGTTCAACATTAAAACTAACGGTCATCATGATACTTCAAAGAAGCATTCAATATTAAAACTAACGGTTATCATGATACTTTAAAACAGCGTTCAACATTAAAACTAACGGTCATCATAATACTTCAAGGCAGCGTTCAACATTAAAACTAACGGTCATCATGATGCTTCAAAGCAGCGTTCAAAATTAAAACTAACGGTCATCATGATGCTTCAAAGCAGCGTTTAACATTAAAACTAACGGTCATCATGATACTTCAAAACAGCGTTCAACATTAAAACTAACGCTCATCATGATACTTCAAAGCAGCGTTCAACATTAAAACTAACGGTCATCATGATGCTTCAAAACAGAGTTCAACATTAAAACTAACGGTCATCATGATACTTCAAAACAACGTTCAACATTAAAACTAACGGTCATCATGATACCACAAAGTAGCGTTCAACATTAAAACTAACGGTTATCATGATATTTCAAAACAGCGTTCAACATTAAAACTAATAGTCATCATGATACCTCAAAGCAGCGTTCAACAATAAAACAAACGGTCATCATGATACCTCAAAGCAGCGTTCAACATTAAAACTAACGGTCATCATGATACCTCAAAGCAGCGTTCAACAATAAAACAAACGGTCATCATGATACCTCAAAGCAGAGTTCAACATTAAAACTAACGGTCATCATGATACTTCAAAACAGCGTTCAACATTAAAACTAACGGTTATCATGATACTTTAAAACAGCGTTCAACAATAAAACAAACGGTTATCATGATACTTCACAGCAGAGTTCAACATTAAAACTAACGGTTATCATGATGCTTCAAAACAGCGTTCAACATTAAAACTAACGGTCATCATAATACTTCAAAGCAGCGTTCAACATTAAACTAACGGTCATCATGATACTTCAAAGCAGCATTCAATATAAAACTAACGGTCATCATGATGCTTCAAAGCAGCGTTCAAAAGTAAAACTAACGGTCATCATGATGCTTCAAAGCAGCGGTTTAACATTTAAACTAACGGTCATCATGATACTTCAAAACAGCGTTCAACATTAAAACTAAACGCTCATCATGATACTTCAAAGCAGCGTTCAACATTAAAACTAACGGTCATCATGATGCTTCAAAACAGAGTTCAACATTAAAACTAACGGTCATCATGATACTTCAAAACAGAGGTTCAACATTAAAACTAACGGTCATCATGATACCACAAAGTAGCGTTCAACATTAAAACTAAACGGTTATCATGATATTTCAAAACAGCGTTCAAAATTAAAACTAATGGTCATCATGATACCTCAAAGCAGCGTTCAACAATAAAAAAAAAACGGTCATCATGATACCTCAAAGCAGCGTCCAACATTAAAACTAACAGTCATCATGATACTTCAAAGTAGCGTTCAACATTAAAACTAACGGTCATCATGATACTTCAAAACAGCGTTCAACATTAAAACTAACGGTCATCATGATACTTCAAAGCAGCGTTCAACAATAAACAAACGGTCATCATGATACTTCAAAGTAACGTTCAACATTTAAACTAACGGTCATCATGATACTTCAAAGCAGCGTTCAACATTAAAACTAACGGTCATCATGATACTTCAAAGCAGCGTTCAACATTTAAACTAAAGGTCATCATTATACTTCAAAACAGCAATTAATATAAAAACAAACGGTCATCATGATACTTCACAAGCAGCGTTCAACATAAAAACTAACGGTCATCATGATACTTCAAAACAGCGTTCAGCATTAAAACTAACGGTTATCATGATACTTCAAAGCAGAGTTCAACATAAAAATTAACGGTCATCATCATGCTTCAAAACAGCGTTCAACATTAAAACTAACGGTCATCATGATACTTCAAAGCAGCGTACAACATTAAAACTAACGGTTATCATGATACTCCAAAACAGAGTTCAACATTAAAACTAACGGTCATCATCATGCTTCAAAACAGAGTTCAACATTAAAACTAACGCTCATCATGATACCTCAAAGTAGCGTTCAACATTAAAACTAACGTTCATCATTATACTTTACAGCAGCGTTCAACATTAAAACTAACGGTCATCATGATACCTCAAAGTTGCATTCAACATTAAAACTAACGGTCATCATGATACTTCAAAGCAGCGTTCAACATTTAAACTAACGGTCATCATGATACTTCAAAACAGAGTTCAACATTAAAACTAACGCTCATCATGATACTTCAAAGGAGCGTTCAACATTTAAACTAACGGTCATCATGATGCCTAAAAGCAGCGTTCAACATTAAAACTAACGGTCATCATGATACTTCAAAACAGCGTTCAACATTAAAACTAACGCTTATCATGATACTTCAAAGCCAGCGTTCAACATTTAAACTAAAGGTCATCATTATACTTCAAAACAGCAATTAACATAAAAAACAAACGGTCATCATGATACTTCAAAGCAGCGTTCAACATAAAAACTAACGGTCATCATGATAATTCAAAACAGCGTTCAGCATTAAAACTAACGGTTATCATGATACTTCAAAGCAGAGTTCAACATAAAAATTAACGGTCATCATCATGCTTCAAAACAGCGTTCAACATTAAAACTAACGGTCATCATGATACTTCAAAGCAGCGTACAACATTAAAACTAACGGTTATCATGATACTCCAAAAACGAGTTCAAACATTAAAAACTAACGGTCATCATCATGCTTCAAAACAGAGTTCAACATTAAAACTAACGCTCATCATGATACCTCAAAGTAGCGTTCAACATTAAAACTAACGTTCATCATTATACTTTAAAGCAGCGTTCAACATTAAAACTAACGGTCATCATGATACCTCAAAGTTGCATTCAACATTAAAACTAACGGTCATCATGATACTTCAAAGCAGCGTTCAACATTTAAACTAACGGTCATCAGGATACTTCAAAACAGAGTTCAACATTAAAACTAACGCTCATCATGATACTTCAAAGGAGCGTTCAACATTTAAACTAACGGTCATCATGATGCCTAAAAGCAGCGTTCAACATTAAAACTAACGGTCATCATGATACTTTCAAAACCAGCGTTCAACATTAAAACTAACGCTTATCATGATACTTCAAAGCAGCGTTCAACATTTAAACTAAAGGTCATCATTATACTTCAAAACAGCAATTAACATAAAAACAAACGGTCATCATGATACTTCAAAGCAGCGTTCAACATAAAAACTAACGGTCATCATGATACTTCAAAACAGCGTTCAACATTAAAACTAACGCTCATCATGATACTTCAAAGCAGCGTTCAACATTAAAACTAACGGTCACTCATGATGCTTCAAAACAGAGTTCAACATTAAAACTAACGGTCATCATGATACTTCAAAACAGAGTTCAACATTAAAACTAACGGTCATCATGATACCACAAGTAGCGTTCAACATTAAAACTAACGGTTATCATGATATTTCAAAACAGCGTTCAAAATTAAAAACTAATGTCATCATGATACCTCAAAGCAGCGTTCAACAATAAAAAAACGGTCCATCATGATACCTCAAAGCAGCGTCCAACATTAAAACTAACAGTCATCATGATACTTCAAAGTAGCGTTCAACAATAAAACAAACGGTCATCATGATACTTCAAAACAGCGTTCAACATTAAAAACTAACGGTCATCATGATACTTCAAAGCAGCGTTCAACAATAAAACAAACGGTCATCATGATACTTCAACGTAACGTTCAACATTTAAACTAACGGTCATCATGATACTTCAAAGCAGCGTTCAACATTAAAACTAACGGTCATCATGATACTTCAAAGCAGCGTTCAACATTTAAACTAAAGGTCATCATTATACTTCAAAACAGCAATTAATATAAAAACAAACGGTCATCATGATACTTCAAAGCAGCGTTCAACATAAAAACTAACGGGTCATCATGATACTTCAAAACAGCGTTCAGCATTAAAACTAACGGTTATCATGATACTTCAAAGCAGAGTTCAACATAAAAATTAACGGTCATCATCATGCTTCAAAACAGCAATTAATATAAAAACAAACGGTCATCATGATACTTCAAAGCCGGTACAACATTAAACTAACGGTTATCATGATACTCCAAAACAGAGTTCAACATTAAAACTAACGGTCATCATCATGCTTCAAAACAGAGTTCAACATTAAAACTAACGCTCATCATGATACCTCAAAGTAGCGTTCAACATTAAAACTAACGTTCATCATTATACTTTAAAGCAGCGTTCAACATTAAAACTAACGGTCATCATGATACCTCAAAGTTCATTCAACATTAAAACTAACGGTCATCATGATACTTCAAAGCAGCGTTCAACATTTAAACTAACGGTCATCATGATACTTCAAACAGAGTTCAACATTAAAACTAACGCTCATCATGATACTTCAAAGGAGCGTTCAACATTTAAAACTAACGGTCATCATGATGCCTAAAAGCAGCGTTCAACATTAAAACTAACGGTCATCATGATACTTCAAAACAGCGTTCAACATTAAAACTAACGCTTATCATGATACTTCAAAGCAGCGTTCAACATTTAAACTAAAGGTCATCATTATACTTCAAAACAGCAATTAACATAAAAACAAAACGGTCATCATGATACTTCAAAGCAGCGTTCAACATAAAAACTCACGGTCATCATGATAATTCAAAAACAGCGTTCAGCATTAAAACTAACGGTTATCATGATACTTCAAAGCAGAGTTCAACATAAAAATTAACGGTCATCATCATGCTTCAAAACAGCGTTCAACATTAAAACTAACGGTCATCATGATACTTCAAAGCAGCGTACAACATTAAAACTAACGGTTATCATGATACTCCAAAACAGAGTTCAACATTAAAACTAACGGTCATCATCATGCTTCAAAACAGAGTTCAACAGTAAAACTAACGCTCATCATGATACCTCAAAGTAGCGTTCAACATTAAAACTAACGTTCATCATTATACTTTAAAGCAGCGTTCAACATTAAAACTAACGGTCATCATGATACCTCAAAGTTGCATTCAACATTAAAACTAACGGTCATCATGATACTTCAAAGCAGCGTTCAACATTTAAACTAACGGTCATCATGATACTTCAAAACAGAGTTCAACATTAAAACTAACGCTCATCATGATACTTCAAAGGAGCGTTCAACATTTAAACTAACGGTCATCATGATGCCTAAAAGCAGCGTTCAACATTAAACTAACGGTCATCATGATACTTCAAAACAGCGTTCAACATTAAAACTAACGCTTATCATGATACTTCAAAGCAGCGTTCAACATTTAAACTAAAGGTCATCATTATACTTCAAAACAGCAATTAACATAAAAACAAACGGTCATCATGATACTTCAAAGCAGCGTTCAACATAAAAACTAACGGTCATCATGATAATTCAAAAAAGCGTTCAACATTAAACTAACGGTTTATCATGATACTTCAAAGCAGAGTTCAACATAAAAATTAACGGTCATCATCATGCTTCAAACAGCGTTCAACATTAAAACTAACGGTCATCATGATACTTCAAAGCAGCGTACAACATTAAAACTAACGGTTATCATGATACTTCAAAACAGAGTTCAACATTAAAAGTAACGGTCATCATCATGCTTCAAACAGAGTTCAACATTAAAACTAACGATCATCATGATACTTCAAAACAGCGTTCAACATTAAAACTAACGGTTATCATGATACTTTAAAACAGCGTTCAACAATAAAACTAACGGTTATCATGATACTTCACAGCAGAGTTCAACATTAAAACTAACGGTCATCATGATGCTTCAAAACAGCGTTCAACATTAAAAACTAACGGTCATCATAATACTTCAAAGCAGCGTTCAACATTAAAACTAACGGTCATCATGATACTTCAAAGAAGCATTCAATATTAAAACTAACGGTTATCATGATACTTTAAAACAGCGTTCAACATTAAAACTAACGGTCATCATAATACTTCAAGGCAGCGTTCAACATTAAAACTAACGGTCATCATGATGCTTCAAAGCAGCGTTCAAAATTAAAACTAACGGTCATCATGATGCTTCAAGCAGCGTTTAACATTAAAACTAACGGTCATCATAATACTTCAAAAACAGCGTTCAACATTAAAACTAACGCTCATCATGATACTTCAAAGCAGCGTTCAACATTAAAACTAACGGTCATCATGATGCTTCAAAACAGAGTTCAAAATTAAAACTAACGGTCATCATGATACTTCAAAACAGCGTTCAAACATTAAACTAACGGTCATCATGATACCACAAAGTAGCGTTCAACATTAAAAACTAACGGTTATCATGATATTTCAAAACAGCGTTCAACATTAAAACTAATAGTCATCATGATACCTCAAAGCAGCGTTCAACAATAAAACAAACGGTCATCAATGATACCTCAAAGCAGCGTTCAACATTAAAACTAACGGTCATCATGATACTTCAAAGTAGCGTTCAACATTAAAACTAACGGTCATTATGATACTTCAAAACAAGCGTTCAACATTAAAACTAACGGTCATCATGATACTTCAAAGCAGCGTTCAACAATAAAACAAATGGTCATCATGATACTTCAAAGTAGCGTTCAACATTTAAACTAAACGGTCATCATGATACTTCAAAGCAGCGTTCAACATTAAAACTAACGGTCATCATGATACTTCAAAGCGCGTTCAACATTTAAACTAAAGGTCATCATTATACTTCAAAACAGCAATTAACATAAAAACAAGCGGTCATCATGATACTTCAAAGCAGAGTTCAACATAAAAATTTACGGTCATCATCATGCTTCAAAACAGCGTTCA
>CM056596.1:3955694-4007336 GCA_029721355.1 Tegillarca granosa | reverse complement strand
CATTCATGCTGTTAACATGTAGTAAAACATGAAACATCTGTAAAAAATTAACTGATCTATTTTGAACAATTTAATTTAAATATTTCGATTCATTTTGATTTTGAAATTTAACTCCAATTTTTCCCTGAAATTTGACTGATTAAAAATGCATAAACACAACAGTATGGTGCAAAGAGCATGTGATCTGTGTGGTGTAAACTGCATCTTCTTGTATCTCTTAACACTTGTCATTAACAAAACATCCTCAAGGCTTAACTTAAAAAATTCTTTGTTTGCTGTTTTCCGACCCATGCTATCCACATGTAGGTAGGTAGGGAAGAAAATTTTTTTATTCTAATGTTTGAAAATTTAATCTGTTACCCTTTTTAAAATGTTAAATTTGTTTCATATTGTCTCTTTTAAAACCTGTTTTACAAATTTTTTGCTAACTTAAGTCTTCTTTGTTCCTCCTTGTGTATTCTATCACAGAGAACCCTACAGCAGAATTTCCTTACTACTGTATAAACCCACAGGTCATCTTGCTTTCTAAGGTTACTTTCCTTTAATACTGTTTCTTATGTTGTATGAGAAGTGAAAAAAAAAAAAAGAAATTGGAATGATGGCAATAAGATTTTTTGGGTAGGGGCATTTCAAGTGGGTTGGGCGGTCAACGGCAAACAAAGTTAATTTTATTTTAGGCCTAACACTGTTAACATGACATGCTATTTATATGATCTCCGAGAGACCTTTTGTATAGTACATTCCCATCAAAAATCTCCAGTGAGCTATACCCCACCCTTAGCTTGCTGACTTTGTATTAGATTGCGTAGTTTTTGTAGATTCTGTTGTGTTGTAACATCATCCGGTTTTAATTTCAGAGCTTCAAGATAACTTTTTTCTGCTTCTATTAGTTTTCCATTAAAATGTAACATGGCTCCAAGGTTCATATGTGCTGTGGCAACCTGTTACAAATCAAAATTCAAACCAAACTGAACATTATAAATTATTCCAAATTCATTACAAATACTAATTAGATCTCAGCATATTGAATATTTGGGTATCTATGATCTAGGTGATATCATATTTATTACCTTTCAAAATAATATTTGTTATTAAACATATAAAACATATAAGGTCTGGTTTTACTACCGCATAGGACAAATCTGTATCAAGTGAAATGGATTGTTTCAGAATAATAATTTGAACCATTTCAAGTAGTGGGAATCCATGCAAATATATACATTTAAGTTCTGGTTAATTGAACAAGATGAATATCAAACACAGGATGGTAAACATTTTTCAGTTGGATTTGCATTGGCTGTGAAAGGGTGAAAAAAAAAAAAATAAAAAAAAATTTGCTGTCTCAAGACTTTAAGACTACAATGTTCATTATATTTTAATCTCCCCTGCTTGGGGTCTCAGTAGCCAAGTGGTCTAAAGTGCCCACTTACATATCATGGCACCTTTCAGATCCTAGTTTATAAGTTCCTGTTCTAAAGGTTGGTTGATTTTTCTGCAACATTACTGTTTTCTTCACCAACTTGGACCTACCCACCTCAATATAAATGAAAGAATCTTTATTGGGCAGAAAACAAAAATAATTTTCTCCACTCAAGTTTTAATCCCACTACGGCAGACCTTAGTGTGAAAAAAAATTGTCAGTTTGCTTGCCAAAGCTCGGTGTTTTTCTCCAGGCACTGCAATTTCCTCCAACATTCCAGAACTGACATCTAATGAAAATGAAAAAATATCTTGATTGGGGTCAACTATTGATTCAATCCAATCTCTCACCTATCACAACATGTACATTGCTCATTCTAAATATTGATAATAAATGAACAAACTTACATGAGGTTTTAGCTGAGCTGCTTTACGATATAACTGTTCTGCTAATGCATTATCCTGTATTTGTCTACAAACATAACAATATACATGTACATGTACCACATTAAACATACACTATCACATAATTAGGACTTGTGGTCAAATATACATGTGCCACATTAAACATACACTATCACATAATTAAGACTTGTGGTCAAATATACATGTACCACATTAAACATACACTATCACATAATTAAGACTTGTGGTCAAATATACATGTACCACATTAAACATACACTATCACATAATTAAGACTTGTGGTCAAATATACATGTACCACTTTAAACATACACTATCACATAATTAAGACTTGTGGTCAAATATACATGTGCCACATTAAACATACACTATCACATAATTAAGACTTTTGGTCAAATATACATGTACCACATTAAACAATTAAGGACTTGTGGTCATTACAATATGGGTTAACTAGCTGTATACATTTTTGGAGAAACAAAATTCTTCGTTTTTACTGTATAAACTATGTAAAGTAGCACTTATAATTTCAACACTGATTTGCAAAAAAGTAAAAATTTGCCATTTATGGTGATTATTAAATGAAAAACGACTATAGAAATGTATAACAGAATATTATAATGATGAAGCTACAAGTGTATTTATAGTATATGTTGTGTAAAACCAATTATGACATTATTCAATTGTGATTGAATGATGTTGACAAGAAACATCATAGCATTTTTTTCTCCATTTCTGTGACTGTGCAAACAAACAAGGAAAACAATGCAAATAATAAATGAGATAAATTTGTCTGAAATATTTCCTTTTATTGCATAAAGCTAAAACCTTAAAGATTAAATTTAATTTTACAAAGGTTTGCTAACTGTACAAGTTCATTTTTGAGTTTATATCCCACAAACCTGAAGTAAATAATGAACAAAGATAAAGTAAGCTGATAAAACTTGTTTACATCATTTTGGTGAGCAGTAATACAAAATTTTATATGAAAATCAATCCATTCAATTCATTTTTATAAATACCTGAATATATTGGCAGCATTAAAACATAATTCAAAATCTTCGGGTTTTTTACGTAAAGCTGTTTTATACATCTCCGCTGACTCTTGTAGTCTCCCTGTCTCCCCAAGAAACTGGCCTGTAAACAATATTATTAACCTCCATTTATATGTACTGTGAATCTTTGATAATACGGGCTGAAAGTTTGTTTTAAATGACAACATAGCACACCACGGTACGGTAGATAACATAAATTTTTCAAAGTTCTACTGTAATAAACATTTAGTAATAAAACTGAAATGCCGATTTTAACAAGGCTTGTTCTAAGTTAAACCCCCATGGTGTAAGTGTGTAATATTTCTTATATTCAATGGATAAAGAATTACAAAGTTGACATTTACCAACAAAAATGATGTTAATTTTAGAAACTAGGACATTAAGCATTTTCTATATAGTTCCAAAAACAAAATCATGTGGTTTTTGATCATGTGGTAGGCTCATTATAACCTTTGTGAAGAACATACTTCTTTCAATATCAAATGAACTAAAAAAAAAAGATAATTATTATCAGCACTTTTATAGAAGAACAAAGTAACACATTAGAAGCTGATATGTTAGGAGGCTGTCAAAAACAACTTAAATCACTAACCACAATATTAAACAACTAAAGTCATTTATAAGCTTTAACAGACATATGTAAACTTGCCAGCATTCTATGTTATATACTGGGTTGAACTATTTTGTACTTTATATAATATATAAAGAAACCAAGAACAAAAAAACAAATCTGACATAATAATTGTAATTACCATAGTGTTGGTCCACAAGAAAATCATTTGGATCTATCTTTTTGGCCTTCTGAAACCATTCTTCTGCTTTTACAAGTTGGTTCTGCAATTTAAAGAAGAACTTAATACATGTATGCAATTTATATGCTCGTAACTCAAACAAAAGAATAGGTAGAACCGGTGATTGCTCTCTGAATAAAGGCTACTTCTTAATTATCACTTCTCTTTACTTGGCTCTATCTACCTATGAAGCTTCATATTGATAACTCTTGATGGTTTTGAGGTGTGCTTTAGAAAAAAATCTAAGTATGAAAAGTAATAAAGAGCAACAACTCTTAAATTATGCAAAAAGAGTTTTGGTTCTTGCTTTAGAAAAATTTAAGTATGAAAAGTAACAAAGGGCAATAACTCTTAAATTAAGCAAAAAGAGTTATGGATCTTGTGTACTGCACTTTCACTAATCGAGCTCCAATTACTTGATATTCAGTGAGAAGTTTCTTTTTGAAACCTCTTAAATGTTTTTGAGTTATGGTCTGGATAAAATTATGACAAGACGGACAGATGGACAAATTTGCAACTATATGATCAAGTTTCCCCTACCTTTTTCTGGTATAATTTAGCCATGGTTAAATGAGCAGGGATATGATCAGGTTTTGATTTAAGTGCTTCATTGTACCAATGTTCTGCCAAATCTAAATTTCCAATCTTCATGTAAACCTCACCTGTAAACATTGTTAAATAAATCGAGATATAAAACAGTCTACCACTATTCTCCAATAGCAATCTCAGCTATTTTTCTAGGTCCCTATATGTCATTTTAATATTTTGGTGAATAATCATTTTGACAACAAATGAATCTATTTACTTACAAACAGCAGATATACATCATGAGATTTTCATGACAATTTATTTCATTTTTACTAAATAACTTATACAGCAACAAGTTTGGTAAATATCTAAAGGACCATTGATTGTACCACAAATATGTTGGTTATGGCCCTATAAATATACTTGATCCACATCCTGGTGCTGTATCACAAGTGTCTGCCCAACTGCTACCCTTAACAATACAACATCATGGTTGTTTGACCAATCATACACCTGGACACCACTGTATCAGAGTTAAGTGTCAGTCTAATCACACAATCAAGTGTATGTTCAACTACACACCCAGGACACCACTCTATCAAAAATGTCTCTCTAATACCCTGAACATCACTCTTATCAAAAATGTCTCTCTAACACCCTGGACATCCCTCTATTACAATAAAATGTCTGTTTAACCATACCCCTTGACACCACTGTATCACAGTGTCTAAAACTGCTGTATATTATTTACAGGTAATTCAAGGTTTCACTATGGTGATATAAGGGAGATAATTCTAATTACCTAGCATATTATAAATGCTTTGTGGTGCATAATAACTTGGTCGTCTTCTCAAAGCTTCCTTATAAACTTCTATAGCTTCCTGTAATTGTCAAAACATTTATCCGTATTAAAGTGAACATGGCTACTAATTGGAAATTCTAAATGCTCTTTTAGCTATGTACAAATTGTAAAAAAGACAGTTCAAAACAAAAATATATGATATCAATAAAAGAAATTTTACACCCCAGTCGGGAATATTTCACTTATACCAGAACGTTACCAGCTACAGGTGTGGGAGCAAAAATTTACCTTTTCAATTCTAGCAGGGCCATGTGTAGGGCAGGGAGCATCAGATTTAAAGGTCTTATTTCAAAGGTGTGTGACTTTATGTCAAGTGATTGACAATAGAACAGTTACTACACATTTTCAAGTCTTGTATCCACAACTGATGTTGGCAGTCTTCTAACTAGTGAGCAAAAACAAAAGGGAAAAATAATATGATTTAACTGCCAATACAAAGTTTGGAGTTTTATAACAGTGGAAATTTACCTTATATTATTGTATTTACCATGTTTTATTCATTGTTGTTACAGTGTGTGCAAAATCGCTGCTCTGGCTGTTTCATGGTTTCCACTTCAGATAGAACATTAAAACAAAGATACGTGTATATAAATGAGTTTGTTATTTACCTGATTTTTATCTTGCTCTGAGTACATTCTGCCTAGATTGTATAACGCTGATATTTTTGTATTTTCATGAAGTCTTGGATCTTTTAACCCGGATGTATCCAGGTTGGCACAATGTTTGTAAATCTGTCCAAAATAAAAAACAAGTAATCATACAATTAAATCTGTATAATATATTTTTTATATTAAATATAAGGAGTACCTAAATATGATTGTTTTAAATCACAAACCCATGTTAACAAGAATAGAATTCCTGGGTACCCGGCCGGTCAAACAGTATACTAGTATACTGTATATGAAATTGCAATATTTTCAAACATTCAGGGCTGTTCCAGAATTAAATGTGTGGGGCGGTTGGGAGGAACATTTTTTTACCCCCACCACCCATTTTTTTCTTCTTCTATTTTTCCTGTCGCAAATATATCCAAAATACTACAATCTAAAATCAAACAAATACCTATTAACATATATAAGTTTATCTAAAATGTACAAGACAATATCACTGTACAGTTTTTGTTTAAAAATCATATTCAAGTTTCATACTCTGGTTTACATACTGTATAAAATCACATACCTTATTGCAGAGATATACATGTAAGAAAATGGTCAGAATAGGGGACAGGAAAAACACAAGATGATGTCTCGTCATCTGTTGTCAATATCTGGTCAAGATTGTTCCCATGAAAATAAGTTGCCTGATTGTAGGCATGAAAGCACTTTCAAGGTCAATTTTTGATATTATGGAGTAATTATTGTGGTCAAAGTCCCATAACTCCAACAAAAAGTATCGACCAAGGCTGATTTAGGAACTTGACCAAGGTATTAGTGGTATAAACATTTGGTATAAATTTCATGTAAATCTGTCAAAATTTGTAGGCATGAGAGTGCTTACAAGGTCACAAAGTCCCATAACTCCAACAAAAAGTATCGACCAATGCTGATTTTCGAACTTGATCAAGGTAATAGTGGTATAAACATTTGGTATAAATTTAATGAAAATCTGTCAAAATTTGTAGGCATGAGAGCGCTTACAAAAAAGTGTGATAAATCTGTCAAAATTTGTAGGCATGAGAGCGCTTACAAGGCAATTTTTGGATAAAACAGAGTCATTATTGTGGTCAAAGTCCCATTACTCCGACAAAAGTATCGACCAATGCTGATTTTCGAACTTGACCAAAGTATTAGTGGTATAAACATTTGGTATAAATTTAATGAAAATCCCTCAAAATTTGTAGGCATGAGAGCACTTACAAGGTCACAAAGTCCCATAACTCCAACAAAAAGTATCGACCAATGCTGATTTTCGAACTTGACCAAGGTAATAGTGGTATAAACATTTGGTATAAATTTAATGAAAATCGGACACACAGACGGATGGACGGAAGGACGCCCAGCATTTCTATGTCCCCCTCTCGGCGTTGCGACGGGGGACAATAAATCTCTGATAATGATTTTGACCCCAGAGATGGCCAGGATATAGTAATTTTTTTCCAATGTTAAATACTTGTCTTAAAGAGTAAATCTCCAACAGTTTTGTTCACAATTGTTAAGCATATAGATTTAAATATCTTTATTGTAAAAGATTGATTAAAAGTTTTCATTAAAATGTAACTAAAGTGTTTCAGGAAACAACAAAATAATGAAGGGTCTACCATGTCATTAAACATGTACATTTACTATACATAGATGTTTATCAAGGAATAAAAAAATGTATTATGAAGTATAATCAAGTACATGTGGGGGGTTTAGTTATTGAACTGCAAAGTGTATAAAAATATAAACAAATAAATAAGACCACAAAAATGGTCAGTCAAATAGTTGGGCGGGCGACACTCACACAGACATGTAATCAAGAAGAATTAATGATTACCTTTTCAGCTTCCTTGTGTCTTCCTAGCTGAGCAAATAATATGGCTAGGTTTAGATGTGCCACTGTAAAAGAAAATAACAAAAATATGATATTAATGTGTGGACGCTTGTGCAATTATAAGTTAATTTTAGATCCACTACAATCTTCTCATCTGAGTGCATATAACAGAAGAACTCCACTTGGATCAAATGAAAAACAGTGCATCATACATGAATACTTTCTATATTAGGTGCAAACAAATTCTGGACTGTTATGGGCCTGTTGAGACCATTGGTTCTGGACCGTTATGGGCCTGTTGAGACCATTGGTTCTGGACCGTTTTGGGCCTGTTGAGACCACTGGTTCTGGTCAGTTTTTCACCTTTTAAATACTTAAACCGCTTTATATTAGCGCAAACAATTACCCTGTTTCGGACCCAAAAATTTACACCTGTACCCAACTGTATAATGAATCGTAATTAGGGTACCTGTATATATCGTTACTTTGAATACTAGTTTATATACATGCGTAATCCCCTGTGAAAAGGTGATGAGTAATATTAATAAAGCCAATCAAGCCATACATTTACTCTTTGTTATTCTATACAAGTGGACATATTTATAAAAATGTTGCAGTTTTTCGAGAGAAAAATTCCAGACCTCCCGTTGCTTTCAAGTCCCAAAACGCCGATTTTTTAAATTTTGTGGATTTTTACACAGGTACTTGTTGACAGGATTTTGTATTATTTATTGTATATTATGATAAATAAATGTTTTTTGTATTATGTCTCAATGCTGTCGTCGAAATATATTAAAAAATCACTGAAAATTCCACATTTATAGAAATACCCTCCTACGAATTTTCAGTGATTTTTGAATATATTTCGATGAAATATATTCAAAAACCACAAGTACCTCTGGATTTTCAGTGCTTTTCAAACTGCTTTATTATTGATAAACTGATTTTAGGATTTGATGTGATTAATTTCGGATTTTTTTCCCAATTTTATTTGATGTGCATGCGCATATTATTCTCTTTCAGCTGGAACAGAAATGGACTTTTTGGACTGATTGATAAAAATTATTGTTGATTTTTATGTATTTGTAGATCAATACAGTTTCTTATTGATTAAATGTGATTTAAAAAATGTTCTTTGATCATTAATATGATTATATGACGGGGAGAGGTATAATATTCAACATTAATAACAGTTAAACATCTTCACAGACTGTTTTGTGGGACCGTTAGTATTTAAGTATTGAATGTCATTTGAATGTTGTCATTGAAGTATGACAACATCAGACCGTGTTCAAAGTAAGTGAATTGCGAAAAATCAGTTAACAGGTTGTTAACTTGTACAAGAACTGAAGAAGTGAGATAACAGCAGGCTGCAGTTGCAGAAGTATAGACATTAACTAATTGGTATTTAATCGATATAATTGTCCATATACACAACCCATGTTGCTACACTGCATTTTGTTGCAAGTTATGAATGAAATTGTGAAATTATGAATGAAAAAGTAGTTCCATTGTATACAATCGCCATAAAGTGATCAGCGCTCAGAAGGAAGCTGATTGGTTGCAGTTCAAATGGGCATGTTTTCACTAAACTTGGCGCATGATTTGATGTATTCATCGAGAAATGATAACATCCGTCGTTGGCTAGATTCATATAAGGTGATAACATTGGTAATGTAAATATTTGTCCGTAAAATTTTAGCGACAGTATTATTTTAGGGGTTGGAGTCTTCCGCCAATTGCGCTAAACTAAAACTGCCGCTAAATTTTCACGGTTTACAGTAACTGAACTTACTAGATAATTTAGGTCGGAACTGTATTGCTCTTTGATAACTTTCTATAGCTTCCTGATAACGCTTCTGATCTTGTAATAATATACCTCTAAAAATTCAAACAAACATATGACAAATTACTGACATCTGCTTATATTTGCAATTTTGTTTTTAAAAATTATTATTTACCTTTTAGTTTCACTTTATTTAAAATAATGAATTTAGGAAAAATAAAAAATTTATGAATTTAAGTAGACATTGTTTTAAATATATTAAAACATGTACTGTCAGTACAGAGATTTGCTTTGCTGAATTATGATAGCAATTTGTTTGTATATATGCATGCTGTGAGTTGCAAAATTCATTCAAATTGTGCATACAAGATGATATGTTTTACACGGCATCACTTTTAGTGTAACCATCATCAGATTCAACATGTAAAGTAATGGTAACATTACATCACATCTGCTCAAGCATTATATGTAATCGATGTGCACATACAGGTAAAAGCTGAACTTTAAAATTTAAAAATTGAACTTACAGGTTATAATGTGTGTCTGCCATGTTTCCACGATGTTTTAAGGCATTCTTATATGCTTGCTCTGCCTCTGCTGTTTTACCCTGACTATTTAGAACATTAGCATAATTTCCCCAAGCTAGAAAATAAATAAAGATTTAAAAATTAATGTAATTAGCATTTGTGAAATCTAACGATTCCAAGATATGTAAAGTTTAATTTATGTAAATATCAGATAGGTGTTAGTATAAATCATAAGAGTTATTTCCCTTTAGTCTTCAAGCTCACAATGAAAAGTGTTTTGAGTTAACTTATTTCAGGAAGAGTTAAAATTGACAAATTAATGAAATTAATTAAATCTATCAATCCAAAGATATCCAAAGGTTAATTCTAAATCACTAAATCATAAGAGTTATTTCCCCTTAGCCTTCAAGCTTACACTGAAAAGCATGACACTTATTAGATAAGTATGGAAAACAATAGACAAACAATAGAAGTAAAACATGATATAAACTGACCTTTGGCTGGATTTACAGTTATTCCTGAATGATATAAATTCTCCTCGGTCAACCATACACGATTTCTAACTACTGTTTTTGCTGATAATAAACACAATAACACTATAAATGTAACACCAATTATCTTCCGTTTTGATGAATCCAGAATAAACTTTTTATAAAGAATCCAAACTCCTTGTGCAACTAGTAACGAAAATCCCATACTTGGAATGTATAATATTCTCTCTGCTATCACAAAACCGACATAGAAAAATAAATTTGTAGCAAGAATAAACGGAAAAACCATTATTGCTATAGATATGATTAAGATGTCTTGTGATGTAAATATTTTGTAGTGTTTTGAAAAATCAACATGGTCGTCACTTTCTGTAGAGCTACTTGATCCTCGCCGAGAATGTTGTCTTGATATTTTAAAATTATATTTTATAGAATCTTTACTATTCTGGTTATTAGAATGATGATTATGATAATGAGAAACTCCATTGCCGTTTACATGCGTCTTTGTTAATTTCAATTTTACATTTTGTATATGATTTAACAATAAATAACAAGAATAAGTTAAAATACTATAAAATAACAATGAAAATATATTGCGATAATCAAATAATGATTCAACTAAAGGAATGGCATCCATTGACCAATCAAAACTTAGCACACGTGGACAAACTAGTATCCAAAAGTTTAGAACTGGTAGTAAAAGATATGTTAACGTTCTTGTAAAGAAACTGTCAGAGTCAGACGCTGGATTGTCTGACGGTGCAAACTCTGGAGGCTTAAAGCCCATAAAATAAAATCTCATTGCTATCAGAAACATCCCTATAGCTGATAAGCATAGTAACCCCTCAAGCACTCCTTCTTTTTTATATAAATTCTGAAAATAGAAAAATATAAAAATAATTTGTAAAATAAGAAACAGAAACATAATAAATGTCACATGGATTCCAAAATGCAGTCAATACCTGGACCCCAGTAAGGGTAAATATTTTTGTTCTGTTTGAAAACATGGTTCAGGTTGACACAGGTTAAATAACTAGATGATCAACTTATTTGTCATCTGTGTGTGTTTAACTAAGTGTTCTGATTGACCAGTCTGTCAGCTGTGTGTGTTTTACTAAGTGTTCCAATTAACCAGTGTAACAGCTGTGTGTTTTATTAAGTGTTCCGATTAACCAGTCTATCAGCTGTGTGTGATTTACTAAGTGTTCTGATTAACCAGTCTATCAGCTGTGTGTGTTTTATTTAGTGTTCCAATTAACCAGTTTGTCAGCTGTGTGTTTTATTATGTGTTCCGATTAACCAGTTTGTCAGCTGTGTGTGTTTTACTGTATAGTGTGTTTCATTTCAATGACTGTTAACCCTTGCACTGTTACATACATTTACACTTAGCATTCAATCAAAGTATCAATGACTTCAAATTTCAAGTTTTTATAGTGTTCAAGACTTCATACTACAACAGATATGTCTCAAAGAAAATATTATATAGCAGTGGCATGTAACGGCTACAGGTTCTACAATACATATAATGGTGTAATGTAATTATAGATGGTAGGTCATGTGATTATTAGCTCATTCTGTGAATAAAAATACAATGTATTTCACCTATTTTGATAATTAAGTAATTAAAACATGATTTGAACTTAAAGCTCACACATAGCAGAATGTTTCATCTTGGAGAATCAGTGTCTGAATCAATTTGTGTCACAAATTTATGTTAAAATATTTGTGAAAAGGAAAATTTTTAATTTAGAAACAGACAACTGAGGAAGGGGCTTTACTAAGTTTAAAACTTATTTAATTAACAAAAATTGAAATAAGATATATTTGAAAATTATTATATTACTGTCAGGTACATTTTTAGAATCATGAATCTAAAACCAATAATATAAAATAAACTATAACATTTTGTTTTGGCTTTCTATCACATTACAGTTCATTAACTTGTACAGGTCATTGAAAATGAATGGAGTATAATAATATTAACAAACTACAAAAATCTTAACATTTTATGTTTAATTAGGTAGTAAACATCAAAATGAATGAACTTAAAAAACCTAGTTTATCAAATATTGTTGATATTGATAAGCAATGTCAGTAGGTCATACAAGAAACCCCTCACGTATTTACATAACAATGTACTCTATAGCAAGCAAGAACTATGATTAAGGTCGTAGACACAATCCATGTTTTAATGTCGACCAGCATAATATTGCATGTTCTATCTTTCCTGTCAAGAAAACAGGATGTATGGAGGTTCAAAGAAGATTGACCTCGATCGGGGATATTAAGTGAAACCTTATACATTAATTAATTTTAACCTGGGTGCAATTTTTTATCTGGAGACAGTCAGTACTGTCAATATGCTGATTACAAACAATAATACTTTAACTTGGGTTATTTTAGTTTTTCAAGATCTTCTACACCCCTTTGTTGAAATCCTGCAAAGTCGTAAAGACCTTAGATCTCAAGTTGTGTCATATTCTAATCTCTGTATATATATCAACATTGAAACACGGATCAAACACTGTTATCGATTAATTCATAAATCATGCTGGTAACGCCAATATATCCCAATTTTAATTCACCCTTTATCAAATGAATTACACTTTCACCAAATAGAATTTTATCTAAAGTAATAGATAATTTACAGCTAGTCAAATTTACATAAGATTGTACCCCGCCACTTCTCGTTTCCATTAGAGGTAGTTTGTCAACTTTTATGGCACTTCATGCTTGATAAATTACGTGTAAAATGAAAAATTACCAAATTACATTTTATGTAACGATCAAACAGTAGAAATACCCTTACTTAGTAAATTATCACGCCTAGGGATCACTTTTAACTCGATGCATTAAGTAAATAGGCAATATAACTTATTGACACAACGCACATTACCTATAAATAAGGACAATATTGCTACACCTTTTTATGACTTTTATTTACAAATAAAAAAATTTGATAGATAAATGCTGATCGACCTGACAATTAAGTTTTATATTTTTACCAGATAAAGATATTTCTGTACCAGAGAACTGTTTATATTCCCCAGTAGAGAAATATTAATTTTACCACCAACATTGACTGAATTATTTACTTTGTATTTCCTACATTAATGAAAAACATGAAAGTGCTAAAATAATTCTTTTTAATAAAATATTTATACATGAGAATTAAGTAAATAATTATATATAGACTGTATGTCTGATTTAACTTTATTGACTTTTGAGCAACAAAAAAAAAAAATAAATAAATAAATAAAATAATAAATAAATAAATAAATAATTGGCATCAAGGTGCCCAAGATGAGTTGCAAGTTCATTTTCTAAGGCGCGTAATTTTGTAAAAAATCAGTGAACTATAACAAAGCTTAAACTGACCTCTAACTTATTATGGTAAACTAATGCATGCAAAATTTGAGTTCAACATTTGCAAGCATTTAGAAAAAAATGCCTGGAAAATTTATAGTTGAAAGAAATTTTCTATGTCCTCAACCCAAAATTTTATAAAAAAATCAGGGAACTGGAAGCAAACTCAAACTTGATCTACAACTTATGATAGTATGCTCACATACCAAATTGAGTTCAATATCTGGGGTTAGCAAGTCAGCACATTTTAATGGTAAAATCTATAATGGTACTTATAATGAACAGAACATTGATTCCCACACTGTGTTTTTAGGGGACCATATCCTGGAATTATAATGATTGCAACTAATTTCAATTTGAGCTTTCCAAAGATCCCTAACAACTTAAATCACAACTATGGCTTCTAGAAAATAAAAATTAAAAAGCAACAAAAACAAAAACAAAACCTTACAGAAATGTCTAACAGGAATACAAAAAGTGTAGAAGTTACAATCCTAACAATGTAATACATACCACATATATACCACACTCAATATAGTATCATTCTAAATATACAAACCATCTCGGAAATGTACAACATCTTTTAGACAGACAGACGGACAGATAGACAGACAGACAGACAACCAGACAGACAAAAAGAGATACAGACAATCAGACAGACAATAAGAGATACAGACAATCAGACAGACAATAAGAGATACAGACAGACAATCAAACATGCAAGCAAACATTCAGACAATCAAGTGCAATATCAACAGTCAGTCGATCATGTTAGCCTTTGTGTTTAAAGTTGTACATGTATATCTATACATTATTAATGCTTCTTAGTTCATTAAGCAATCATGATATAATATGTCTTCCATTATTTACATGCTGTATCATACTGCAGATACATAAACAAATAACTGAATACCAGTTTCGGTACCAACATAAATCATGGTGTTTATATCTCTGGGATGGTAAAGGTGGTTATAACTCTAGGACAGTGAATGTGGTTATAGCTCTTGGATGGTAAAGGCAGTTATAACTCTGAGAAAGTAAAGGTGGATATAACTCTGAGATGGTAAAGGGGTTATAACTCTGAGAAAGTAAAGGTGGATATAACTCTGGGATGGTAAAGGTGGTTATAACTCTGTGAAAGCAAAGGTGGATATAACTCTGAGATGGTAAAGGTGGTTATAACTCTGAGAAGGTAAAGGTGGATATAACTCTGAGATGGTAAAGGTGGTTATAACTCTGAGAAAGTAAAGGTGGATATAACTCTGGAATGGTAAAGGTGGTTATAACTCTGTGAAAGCAAAGGTGGATATAACTCTGGAATGGTAAAGGTGGTTATAACTCTGTGAAAGCAAAGGTGGATATAACTCTGAGATGGTATGGATGATAACAACTCTGATATGGTAAAGGTGGTTATAACTCTGGAATGGTAAAGGTGGTTATAACTCTGTGAAAGCAAATGTGGATATAACTCTAAGACGGTAAAGGGGTTATAACTCTAAGATGGTAAAGGTGGTTATAACTCGGGGATGGTAAAGGTGGTTATAACTCCAGGACAGTGAATGTTGTTATAGCTCTTGGATGGTAAAAGCGGTTATAACTCTGAGATGATAAAGGTGGATAAAACTCTGAGATGGTAAAGGTGGTTATAACTCTGGGATAGTAAAGGTGGTTATAACTCTGAGATGGTAAAGGTGGTTATAACTCTGAGATGGTAAAGGTGGTTATAACTCTGTGATGGTAAAGGTGGATAAAACTCTGGGATGGTAAGGATGATTACAACTCTGAGATGGTAAAGGTGGTTTTAACTCTGGGATAGTAAAGGTGGTTATAACTCTGGGGTGGTAAAGGGGGTTATAACTCTGGGATGGTAAGGATGATTTCAACTCTAAGATGGTAAAGGTTGTTAAAACTCTGGGATCGTAAGGATGATTACAACTCTGAGATGGTAAAGGTGGTTTTAACTCTGGGATAGTAAAGGTGGTTATAACTCTGTGATGGTAAAGGCGGTTATAACTCTGAGATGGTAAAGGTGGTTATAACTCTGTGATGGTAAAGGTTGTTATAACTCTGAGATGGTAAAGGTTGTTATAACTCTGTGATGGTAAAGGTTGTTATAACTCTGAGATGGTAAAGGTTGTTATAACTCTGTGATGGTAAAGGTTGTTATAACTCTGTGATGGTAAAGGTTGTTATAACTCTGTGATGGTAAAGGTTGTTATAACTCTGAGATGGTAAAGGTGGTTATAACTCTGTGATGGTAAAGGTTGTTATAACTCTGAGATGGTAAAGGTTGTTATAACTCTGTGATGGTAAAGGTTGTTATAACTCTGAGATGGTAAAGGTGGTTATAACTCTGTGATGGTAAAGGTTGTTATAACTCTGTGATGGTAAAGGTTGTTATAAATTGGGGTGGTAAAGGTGGTTATAACTTTGAGATGGTAAAGGTGGTTATAACTCTGGGATGGTAAAGGTGGTTATAACTCTGTGATGGTAAAGGTTGTTATAACTCTGAGATGGTAAAGGTGGTTATAACTCTGTGATGGTAAAGGTTGTTATAACTCTGAGATGGTAAAGGTTGTTATAACTCTGAGATGGTAAAGGTGGTTATAACTCTGTGATGGTAAAGGTGGTTATAACTCTGTGATGGTAAAGGTTGTTATAACTCTGTGATGGTAAAGGTTGTTATAACTCTGTGATGGTAAAGGTTGTTATAACTCTGAGATGGTAAAGGTTGTTATAAATTGGGGTGGTAAAGGTGGTTATAACTTTGAGATGGTAAAGGTGGTTATAACTCTGGGATGGTAAAGGTGGTTATAATTCTGTGATGGTAAAGGTTGTTATAACTCTGTGATGGTAAAGGTTGTTATAACTCTGAGATGGTAAAGGTTGTTATAAATTGGGGTGGTAAAGGTGGTTATAACTTTGAGATGGTAAAGGTGGTTATAACTCTGGGATGGTAAAGGTGGTTATAATTCTGTGATGGTAAAGGTTGTTATAACTCTGAGATGGTAAAGGTTGTTATAAATTGGGGTGGTAAAGGTGGTTATAACTTTGAGATGGTAAAGGTGGTTATAACTCTGGGGTGGTAAAGGTGGTTATAACTCTGAGATGGTAAAGGTGGTTATAAATTGGGGTGGTAAAGGTGGTTATAACTTTGAGATGGTAAAGGTGGTTATAACTCTGTGAAAGCAAAGGTGGTTATAAATGAGATGGTAAAGGTGGTTATAGCTCTGAGATGGTAAAGGTGGTTAAAACTCTGGGGTGGTAAAGGTGGTTATAACTCTGAGATGATAAAGGTTGTTATAACTCTGGGATGGTAAAGGTGGTTATAACTCTGGGGTGGTAAAAGTGGTTATAACTCTGGGATGGTTATAACTCTGTCAAAGCAAAGGTGGTTATAAACCAGATGGTAAAGGTGGTTATAACTCCGAGATGGTAACTGTTGTAATAACTCTGGGATGGTAAGGATGATTACAACTCTGAGGTGGTAAAGGTTGTTAAAACTCTGGGATAGTAAAGGTGGTTATAACTCTGAGATGGTAAAGGTTGTTTTAACTCTGGGATGGTAAAGGTGGTTATAACTCTGAGATGGTAAAGGTGGTTATAACTCTGAGATGGTAAAGGTGGTTATAAATGAGATGGTAAAGGTGGTTATAACTCTGAGATGGTAAAGGTTGTTATAACTCTGGGCTGGTAAAGGTGGTTATAACTCTGGGCTGGTAAAGGTGGTTATAACTTTGGGCTGGTAAAGGCGGTTATAACTCCGGGCTGGTAAAGGTGGTTATAACTCTGAGATGGTAAAGGTGGTTATAACTCTGAGATGGTAAAGGTTGTTATAACTCTGAGATGGTAAAGGTGGTTATAATTCTGGGATGGTAAAGGTGGTTATAATTCTGGGGTGGTAAAGGTGGTTATAACTCTGGGAAAGCAAAGGTGGTTATAAACGAGATGGTAAAGGTGGTTATATTTGGAATGGCAAAGGTAGTTATAACTCTGGGATGGTAAAGGTGGTTATAACTCTGGGAAAGCAAATGTGGTTATAAACGAGATGGTAAAGGTGGTTATAACTCTGAGATGGTAAAGGTGGTTATAACTCTTGGAATGGCAAAGGTAGTTATAACTATGGAATGGTAAAGGTGGTTATAACTCTGGGAAAGCAAATGTGGTTATGACTCTTGGAATGGCAAAGGTAGTTATAACTCTGGGATGGTAAAGGTGGTTATAACTCTGGGGTGGTAAAGGTGGTTATGTTGAAGGTTTGTTATAACTTTGGAATAATGAATGGTTATAACTTTGGGATAGTGAAGGTGGTTATATATAACCTTTGGATTGTGACTGACATTATAAAGTACCTGGAATGTAAAGATGGTTATAACATAACCAAGGGATATTAAAAGCAGTTATAATAAAAGGTGGGAATGGTGAAGATTGTTATAATTTTGGAAAGGACAGCTGAAAGGCAAATATTGGGTTTTTTTTAATTGCCTTCTTGTCAATTAATCACTGAAAAATCTTTTTCCTGTTGGTGCATGTATGTTAAAAGTTTTTTTAAAATCAAAATGAACATAAACAGAAATTACAAACAACACAACAGACTTTCAGGATTAAAAGCAATAAACAAGTAAAGCTTGACTTTGCTTATTAACTGTAGAAAGAGTTATAAGATGCATTATGACATTTTATTGAAATATTTATAGTTTTAACATAGTTGGTAAAACATTAAAAGACCCCCACTCCACCCACCCCCTTTGACTACAAAATAATATTGTTGGTAGTGACCACTGACTAGGATATCACATCATGATTTTAGACAACCAACATCCTTAATACCTCGTTAATCTGCTTATAAACCTCTTATAATTGTGACAAATGTATCTATGTTCAGAATGAAAAATAGACAACTGTAAATACTTCAGTGACCCTTTGTCTGTTTAAAAGGATCATTAAAATGTCTCCAACAGCTGTGAGATGTACAACATCAGTAGAAATATTCATATTCAAGAAAAGTATAGGCCTATTATAGTTTTCTTTACTTTAAAAAATTCAACTGTAGAACTAAAACTCTATGGACATTAGCATCAAAGCCCATACCTGGATTATGGGATATAGGAGCTCTACAGTTTCAATTTTCAATTTTCTTTATTTCTAATATTGCAAAAAAAAAAAATACAAATTGAGAATATATAAAAATATGTATATATAACAAATAATGCATGAGTAACAGCATAACATAACTACATGTATACAACTACATTATGTTAACCTGGAGGACCGGTAGTACCGATTCTTTCATTAATAATTGTTATAAACTTACTTAATTTAATTTGTAAAGATGAATTTGTATCATTAAATAATGAATAAAATTTTAAACTATTTGGTTTGACATAATACCATTTTGGAATATACATATTTCTTTCTTCGAACAAAGCAGTACAACACAAAATATAATGATATTCATCACCTAAATCGGTGTTACAAAGTTCACATAATCTATTTTCTCTTGGGATATGTTTCCAACGTCCAACTTCAATGGGTATTTATGATTACTACATCTAAAATAAGAATCTATTTACAGTTTATATTGTCATCACTTTGAAATAGAAAGCGGATTTATGTTGTTATAATAACAGATGGTTGGTCATTAGATATACTGCTTATATCACAAACAGGTGAGCCAGATGGAATGTAAACGAGCAAATACAAAACCAATCAGGTAGATAAAATCTCACTTACATGGTAGTCTTAGGGCAATCATTACCTGACTGACAGGTAAATCTCTGATAAATTAAAGCTTTACCTATATAAACAGGTAATGATAAAGGTCAGGTAACATAGCACCTTTAGTTGTGTTTTTATTTCAATGTTGTCTAAAACCTCTGATTTTTATACATAAAGTTTGAGTGATCCTAACCTTTCTACTGTCTTAATATGTTACTAGTAATAAAGCATAAATCTTGAATTCAGTCACAAGTTATGTTCTCAAACAATTATTGATCTTATTTCGTTTGACTGTGCTTATACCTGATGTGTAATCATGCTAAAATATAAATTCTTTAATGATTCTTATCAGAGTAAGCCAGACTGGGTTTTTTATTATAGAAACATTGGTTTCCTTTTCCATTTAAAGATATATGGGAAATGTGATTGGGATCTGGAACATTCTTTCACACTCAGTGGCAAAATGAAGTATATGATATTAGTGAGCTATCAATGGGATTGATTGATACAGCGATACATACTTCAATATATCTAGTATATACATGTCACAATGGACTTTGAACTTTTGGTGTTTTTTGATAAAGTATTTCAATTTTAATTGATTACAAAGAAAATATGTTGGTATCCAACAGTAGTAAACATCATTCATTTTAGAAATAACTTCAATTTGTTGTGGTTTACTGGGTATAAACAAGATTTTGGAAGTGGCAGTTCTCATAAATTGCAAAGCAATTTATGAAAAAATTGCCACTTCCAAAATCTTGTTTATACCCAGTAAACCACAAAAAATGAAAGTTATTTCTTATATTTACAATATGAATGTTTGACATTTCTGCTTAGAATTTGCACAAGGTCAATTATTTTAGTATTACAAAATATTGTTTTTCATTTTTTATCCGCTGGTTTTTGTCAGTGAACGGAACAGCACCATTCATTCATTCAGAGCGTTTAGCCCCACCCACTTTGACGTCACACATAAACAAACCACAAAGCTGACGTCACACATAAACGAACCACGAAGCACTGCTGAAACTTCAAATACATGGTTTTATTCAAACTTATGATTGTTTTTTATTAATTACATTTTTTTTAATATATCGCATTTTCAACGTGAAAATTCTGGATTTTGATTATTTTTATTAACCTTGCTAAAAATAAATTTGTTATGGAAAATGAAAGGGGAACTCCCGAATTGACTTTTCACTTTATATGTATTCTTGCGCGACTTGACGAGAGGTTGACAGGTGATGCTAGTTTACTGAAATGTAAACATTATTCGTGTCAAACAGTTTATATAAGAAAAAAACAGCAATTGTAAATATTTTATCCATGATACCTAAGTTATCAAGATTCTACGGAATACATTAACTAAATTCTGATATTAAAGGACCTGCTAATGATGTAATTTTAGATAAGTGCTCTAACTTTGTTATGCAGGTTACCTAAATGTACTACAGTGACAACCTCGATGTACTACAGTGACAACCTAAATGTACTACAGTGACAACCTCGATGTACTACAGTGACAACCTCGATGTACTACAGTGACAACCTAAATGTACTACAGTGACAATCTAAATGTACAACAGTGACATACTACAGTGACAATCTAAATGTACTACAGTGACAATAAGTTTCTGAAGAAATACAAAAACAAAGTACAACTACTGGCCGATTACAAGTCATACTATGATTAATGTAATACATGTTTGCACCAATTAATACTAAAGCAGATACTTACCAATCTAAATAAAACTATATCTGTAACTTTAACTTTATGATACACAAATAAATCATAACTAGCACATACAGCTATAACCATTATTCCTTGTTCCTTGGTGAGCATACTTGCTGTGGTAAATATGGCTGTCCCGAGAACAAACAACAGTCTCTTCCATCCATCATCGCTCTCACTTCGATATTTAACATATTTAATATAACACAGGAATGCTAGGAGAAAGAACAAACAAGCTCCAACATCAGCTCGTCCAACTACTCCAGCCACAGCCTCTGTATGTACAGGGTGTGCCGCAAACAACAACCCTGCAACAGCTGTAGGGATTGTATGATGTAAAAACAATCTTGCACAGTAAGTAAAAAGTGCAGTCACTATGGCATGCAGTAGCACATTCCCGAGATGATATCCCCAGGGATTCAGTCCTCCAAGATAATAATTCAGACGGAATGAGAGAACACATAATGGTCTGTAGGATTTATGGGAACCACTATGGGTTAAAGGTGTGCCCCAAAAATCATCATAGAAAATGTTTATTATTGGCGTTTCTGGTGTTAGATCTTGGTTCTTCTGTATAGCTCGACTGTAAAAAACATAAAAAAGAGCACAGTAAGATTTAAGAAATTGCATAGAGGTATACATGTATACATAAATATATGTAGCTTTTTTCACTTCAAGAATATCAATATGAGAAAGAAAATTAACAACCATTTATTAAATACCAAAAATAAATAAATAAATAAATAAATAAATAAATAAATAAATAAATAAATAATAAAAGCTGTTAAAATATAAAAAAAATTGAAAAGGCTCACTTAAACAGTGAACTTACTATAAAATACCACATGATTCAGGACACCAAAACTTGTGTCAGGGTTTGACATACTCGGTAAATGCTCTTGTACTTTGTACACAAGCTAAAAATTCTAAAATTATAGAATTCATTATCTTTATTTTTTGTATAAACAAAAATATATTGCAGAAATAAACCTTTCAAGTTTTCTAAGGTTTATTCATGGGAAAAAACATTAAAATAATTACACTTTTCAGGAAAAAAATTACTTAAACTTGATGTGAATTTGTGATCAGGTAATTTCTGAATAAGTTTTTTCTTCGGTATATTAAGCTAAAATTAAGATGGTGCCAAAGTTATTACAATATGTAAATTAATAATGACTAAATTTATGTTGGCTAATTTACATACAGCAGGAAACAGATGTAAGTTACATAATATATGTAGTTGCAATTAATTATCTAAAACATAAACTAATCTGGGAAATTTCATATATAAATTACATAAATCTCAGCATATATAACATCTTTTTATTAATGATAATTCATATTTTAACAAGATATGAAACCATAAACAATTTTTATATTGAATGAACCTATTTTTTATTTTAGAAATTTCTTAATAGATCATAGACACACTGATGCACAAAAATGTTTTGTAATTATCCTTGCAGATATTTATCGTAATTTGTAAGGTTACACTTGCAGATATTTAACTTCTAAAGTTACGCTCCCAGATATTTAACTTCAAGTTGTATGATTACGCCTGGAGATATTTTCCATAACCTGTAAGGTTACGCTTGCAAACATTTAATAGTCTTGGTTTTACGAGATTCAAATTATTTTTAAGTGGATGACCTTACTGCTATAATTTGTACAGAGAATATTTACTCTGAATCATATTAAATAAAATATCTTTTCAGCAACTAAAAAGCAAGTACTTGTTTATCAAAAAATAAGACCCTGCCAGCCAGGGTATGGTGAATGAGAGTGTGACAGACAGATAAAATTATGTTCAAAAACATTTCTCTCAACCCCTTTTGTTTAAGTTGTCAAATATTGACTTTTATATTAAATTCATTTTGTTGGAACCACTCTTTAAAATTTTAAAAGGAATACAACACCAAAAGGAACCTTTAAAAGCAAACAAACTTAAAAACTATAAAACCTCTGGTAAATAATATGGCTTTCAAATTAAATTTTTCAGCTTTTTCAACTTGGACAAAAAGCAATACCTCTACTTATGACACTTTAATATTTTATCAAACATTCTACACAACTGGTATGTATTGGGGTATTTGTCAGACCAAAAAAAAAAAACACAGTTAAACAGAATAACCCTGCCCCTTCCTTTTTTTTTCCACGAATCAAGGTACTTTAATGTACCAACATTATTAATTAACATTACCACCCTAGTGGACATTAATATGCCTGCTATTATTACCAAAAAAACTAACCTTTGTTTCCCTTCTTGATATTTTACCTAAGACAGTATTGGCAAAGGGTCATCTGCTTTTCTAATTTTTCTAATTTAAATAATTAGAGAAACAAAAAGGGGTGGGGCCTTAGAAATGAAAGAAATGGGGAAAAAATTTAATAAAAAAAAAAAAAAAAAAAAAATTGAAGTTGGTTTATTATTTTCATACTGTAAAACCAGATTCTGATTATGGGGGAATAAAATAAAATCTAATATTAAAAATACTTCTCCTTGTTGGCGAGAGATATAAACTCTCAGTCATGCATTGATCTCTTCATGTAAATCCAAAGAAATTTGATTACCATGATGTAACAAAATTATACTACACATTTATCATTATTTTTATAAAACTGTAATTGTATCTCTTTATGTTGATAAACAGAATAACATATGATATACTGTTTCTGTCTTTAAGATTTTATTGCAGTGTGAAAAAAAAACCTTTAAAAATACTGCAAAAAACCTTTAAAATACTGCAATTTGCATTTAGTTCAGGGTAATTTCTTATCACAGAGTTTATTAAAGAGTTGAAACATTTGTAATGTGTTTTGAAAGCTGAGTTTAACAAATTGACAAGGGTGAGGTTGTCATTCAACTTATATACCTCAGGGGAAAAACAGATATGCATGGTTTCATTTAATATGCATGTACTGATAGATTGTATAAAATATCTGATGGTTTCAGAAGACAGAACACTTAATTATTTTTGTGTATAATTTTTTTGCCTGTAAGAAATGTTTTTCTGCATTAATATATAAAAGTGGATAACTTAGAAACTGTATTACCAATAGACAATGCTCATACTTGTGTAATCAATTAACACATGAAGACAAGCAAAGTCATCAGGGATGACACTTCTATAAAACTGAAAGTACTATCATTATCTCAATTTTTTATAGAGTTGTGAGAACAGAGACGTCATTATGTATGACACCATTATGTGTGGCACTGTCAGTTCTGAATAGAACAGAGACACCATAATATGTATGACCGTTTATAGAGCAGAGATACCATCAAGTGTGGCACTGTCAGTTCAATATATGAAACGTCGTGTATAACACTGTTATAGAACAAAGATACCATAATATGTATAACACTGTTACAGAACAAAGATACCATAATATGTATAACACTGTTATAGAACAAAGATACTATAATATGTATAACACTGTTATAGAACAAAGATACCATAATATGTATAACACTGTTATAGAACAAAGATACCATATGTATAACACTGTTATAAACTGAGATACCATATGTATAACACCGTTATAGAACAAAGATACCATAATATGTATAACACTGTTATAGAACAGAGATACCATATGTATAACACTGTTATAGAACTGAGATACCATATGTATAACACTTTTATAGAACAAAGATACCATAATATGTATAACACTGTTATAGAACAGAGATACCATATGTATAACACTGTTATAGAACTGAGATACCATATGTATAACACTGTTATAGAACAAAGATACCATAATATGTATAACACTGTTATAGAACAGAGATACCATATGTATAACACTGTTATAGAACTGAGATACCATATGTATAACACTGTTATAGAACAGAGATACCATATGTATAACACTGTTATAGAACTGAGATACCATATGTATAACACTGTTATAGAACAAAGATACCATAAAATATGTATAACACTGTTATAGAACAGAGATACCATATGTATAACACTGTTATAGAACTGAGATACCATATGTATAACACTGTTATAGAACAAAGATACCATAATATGTATAACACTGTTATAGAACAGAGATACCATATGTATAACACTGTTATAGAACTAAGATACCATATGTATAACACTGTTATAGAACAAAGATACCATAATATGTATAACACTGTTATAGAACAGAGATACCATATGTATAACACTGTTATAGAACTGAGATACCATCATGTGTGACACTGTCTGTTCTGAATAGAACAGAGACACCATTATATGTATGACACAGTTATAGAACAGAGACACCATTATGTAGAGCACTGTTAGTTCAATATATGAGACGTCGTGTGTGACCCTGTTATAGAACAGAGATACCATAATATGTATAACACTGTTATAGAACAGAGACACCATTATGTGTGACACTGTCTGTTCTGAATAGAACAGAGACACCATTATGTGTGGCACTGTCTGTTTCGTATATGAGACGTCGTGTGTTACACTGTTATAATACAGTGATACCATCATGTGTGACACTGTCTGTTCTGAATAAAACAGAGACACCATAATATGTATAACACTGATATAAAACTGAGACACCATTATGTGTGGCAATGTCTGTATAGAACAGAGACACCATTATATGTATGACACAGTTATAGAACAGAGACACCATTATGTGTGGCAATGTCTGTATAGAACAGAGACACCATAATATGTATAACACTGATATAGAACAAAGACATCATCATGTGTCGCAATGTCCGTATAGAACAGAGACACCATAATATGTATAACACTGATATAGAACAGAGACATCATAATATGTATAACACTGATATAAAACTGAGACACCATTATGTGTGGCAATGTCTGTATAGAACAGAGACACCATAATATGTATGACACAGTTATAGAACAGAGACACCATAATATGTATGACACAGTTATAGAACAGAGACACCATAATATGTATAACACTGATATAGAACAGAGACACCATTATGTGTGGCAATGTCCATATAAAACAGAGACACCATAATATGTATAACACTGATATAGAACAGAGACACCATTATGTGTGACAATGTCCGTATAAAACAGAGACACCATAATATGTATAACACTGATATAGAACAGAGACACCATAATATGTATAACACTGATATAGAACAGAGACACCATAATCAGCCCTCAATTTTGTCGACTAAAATGGTCGCCAAATCGACCTAGAATTGTGTTTGGCGAGTTTAAATCTCAAAACGGTCGCCAGCTTGTCCACTTCTCATTTAATCAGCGGCGACCAGAAATCGGAATTTATGAGATCTGTATCATGTCCGCTTCAGATTTTAGTCAAAAGTCATTCTTTATGTTACTCTGAAGCGTATGTGTGATAATGAAGCAAGTCGCAATTCCGTTTCAAGTGCAAACTCCCCTGTATCGTTTTCGCTTCAGAGTTTAATAGTCAAAGTCATTTGTGTGCTTGACTCATCATTGGCATTTTTTATTGTCACTGTCAAGCGTATGTGTGAGCTAGAGGACGATAGGTCATTTTCATAATCATGTCTCAACTTCAGTTAAAAGCTGCATTAAGTTTTCTAAAGAAAAAATTAAAACGGTGCTAATCTAATTAATGATGTTCCTAATGAACAATGTTATATTTTGTTCAACGAATAAATACAGAAATTACAGTATTTACCCAGCGAGATCCAGCATTTGGGATCTAATATTACGTCATCAAAACCTGGGTCATTTAAACACAACTTTCAAAACGGTGAAATACGATAAATTAAACACAGAACTTCGTTGAATTTGTCATTTGTGACTTAGGGATATATAACACCATTTCAAATACATCTGGATATTAATGAAGGACAATTAATGCAATCTGTCATGTTTCACCTTCGATTCTAGGATTTTCCGTACATCCGTGCGCATACTCCAAGCTCATAATTACCATCGTAAAACACTGACCAACCGGTCAGAGGATTCCGTTTATTTACAGCTAAAAGGAATGAAATTTTAGAAAATGAATGTCACGGATCATGGTTAGAAGATATCTGTGTTTTTTGGTTTTTTTAAAATATATTTTTAGAAAATCAAAAAAAAATCAGAAAATTGAAAAACTTAATGCAGCTTTAAACGAAATTTCTTAAAAGAAAAAGTACGCCAGACCCGGAGTTAACGGCGGATAAAATATCAAAAGAATCCGTTGCATCTCTCATGATGATCAAATAAATAGACAACAACAACACAACACCGTTTAAATTTCTTTAATTTGTTTAACAAACATTATAAAAAGCTTAAATTTCTTTATAATAATTATACTTTTTTTTTTGCTTGGCGACCTAAAATAAGTACTTGGTTACCTGGAATTGCAGTTGGCCACCTGAAAATTTAAAATGGTAGCCAGTTGGCCAATTGTCTCTAAAACCCACTTTGAGGGCTGATAATATGTATAACACTGGTATAGAACAGAGACATCATTATGTGTGACAATGTCCGTATAGAACAGAGACACCATAATATGTATAACACTGATATAGAACAGAGACATCACAATATGTGTGACACTTAGAGACATCACAATATGAGTGACATTTATAGAACAGAGACATCACAATATGTGTGATATTTATAGAACAGAGACATCACAATGTGTGACACTTATAGAACAGAGACACCATTATGTGTGACACTGATATGAAACAGAGACAGCATCATGTGTGACACTGTTATAGAACAGTTCAGTTCATAATGTGTGACACTGTCTGTTTTCCGTATATAACGGAGACACCATAATATGTGTGACACTATTATAGAACAGACATCATAATATATTTGACACAGTCTTTTATTTTAATTCCGAACATAAGTAGTAGTTTAAGTATTTCAGTCCAACACAAAATCAATAGTAATTTTTAAACTACCAAAGCCCTAGTATAACTCTATATGCCTTTACTGAAATATTGTCTTTTGTTGAGTCTTGATGACTGTATTGATTTTTAAATAATTGTTTGGTTTCACAAACAGACATCAATTAAATGTTAGTAATACCAGCTTGACATAACATAATGTCTAGTAACTACCAGGGAAGTATTATTTTCTTCTGTCCAGTGTTTAAAAGGTTTTCTGTTGGTTTTTATATTAAATCCAACTAATTTTCACCGAAATTTATATATACAAAATGAATATACAAAAGAACCAACAGTCTGTTGAATTTGTGGAGATCAAGTCAAGATAAAGATTGAGATTCATCTTGATGACAATTTAACCTTATGAACATTTATCAAAGTAACAAGTCATATTCTGAATTGCAGCATGACTGCAGCTTGAATACATAATCCCACTTGGTAAACAAAAGTTTTGCAAATACATGTACCAGTGATTCGGATAGATGGGGTTAGAGCATTTACTCCAATGCTAACTTAAAATAACAACATAAATTGTTAATTTTACTGAACTTTTTTTGAAAGACTGGTAAATTATTGACTTTTTCAATTTAAATGTTTTACAGACAATAAAATACCTAGTAAATTAAAACATTTATAGTGTAGTAGTATACAAGAAATATTCCAAAGTAAGGACAATATTCCCTGTGAGACGCTGCTAAATAAGTCAACTGATACTGGAATTAATTATTTCATATACATATACTGAAGTTAGTAAAAATATAAAAAAAACTGAATAATTTATTCAATTTTATATATTTATACTAGATAATTTTTAAAAATTACACATCAAAGAAAATGTAATATATATATATATATATATATATACATGTATATATATATGCATATATCATACATAAAAATATGTACTGAAGTCTAACTTGGTTAACTTTCCAAGTAAAGTCCATTAAAACATAGATAACTTGATGTGGAGTGCTGATAATAAGAAGTGAAAACTTTGTAGCCTTAAATGTCTACAACTTTTATTTTTGACTTCGAATTATAAATGGAATAGAAAAAAAAACTTGAATATTAGCTTAAACAGATAAACAAAATTATGACGAAGTTGATATGACACCTGCCTGAAATAATAACCGATACTTAAATTTATCAACAGTAATCAGAAAAATGATGTAATAATAATAATATAATGATAAACTTTTCATGATTCATTCTTTAATTTAAAATTTTAAATTATATGAATAAGTTTTATGCTAAATACCATAATTTATACAAAATATTTCTTGTCTTTTGATGAAGCAAGTCAAATTGTCTCATTTTTTCCGCTATAGACCTGTGGTACAATCAAAAACTAAAATGCAATGGGATAATTTATTGTGAGTTGGGGCGAGAGATTAAGCTAATAACTATATAAACATTCCTATAATTATAATCATATTACCTATAGAATTATTGTGTTTTTGTTTACTGTTAGATTTCACCTTGGATATAAATGCCGCTGCTAAAAAATGACAAAATTCAATTCAATTCAAATCTGGATCTCTTTAATTATTAGGTATACAAAATTTATGACAACCAAACGTGCAATTAGTTGACATAATGTTGTGAAAAGTTTTTGAATTAAAAACTAGCTGCCTTTTTGACATTGGGCATAATTATATCATAATCAATTATTAAATGTTTATAAATGTAAATACAGAATTTTTCTATAAAAACTAATCTTTTGTTTGTTAATCAGTGAAATCATTTTAAAAACTCTGAAGAGTTAATGTTCAAATGTTAACATACACAAAGAATAAGAGGAGTTATTAAAACTCTGGCATTTTATATGACAGACATGCTAATGTGATTATGAGGATAATGTGAACATAAGGAAAATGGCAGAAAGGAGTTATTAAAACTCAAGGATTTTATATGAAAGACATGATTATTTTGATCTCAAAAAACAATTTAGACTATAAGGACATATTATATATGATCTCAAACTACTAAAATGAAGTGTAGAAGCCCTGTCAAGTCAAAATTCTTTGAGGATGGATGATTGAGGAGGAAACCGGAGAATCTGGAGAAAACCACAAACTTCAGCAAGAAAACCAACACACTTCCTCACACTAGGATCTGTTCAAGACACAATGATCCATAAACACATGCTTCAGCCAAAGAGGTCCCTCAATCACACTCTGACACATAACACAACAGCAAATTTAGATACAAAGCAAATTAAAGGAAATATTTACATTCACTTTGTACAACAATGTTAAAAAAGTAAACACTATATACACCTCCAAGTAGTCAAGTTGTACAACAATGTCATACAGGAAAGTCTATTTACACCTCCAAGCACCTGTTCATTACCGTACTGTAATGATTTTACTAAAATGTAGTCAAGTTGTACAACAATGTTTAACAGAAAAGTCTATATACACCTTCAAGCACCTGTTCAGTGCCGTACTGTAATGATTTTACTAAAATGTAGTCAAGTTGTACAACAATGTTAAACAGTAAAGTCTATGTACACCTCCAAGCACATGTTCATTACCGTACTGTAATGATTTTACTAAAATGTAGTCAAGTTGTACAACAATGTTAAACAGTAAAGTCTATATACACCTCCAAGCACCTGTTTATTATCGTACTGTAATGATTTTACTAAAATGTAGTCAAGTTGTACAACAATGTTAAACAGAAAAGTCTATATACACCTCCAAGCACCTGTTCAGTGTTGTACTGTAATGATTTTACTAAAATGTAGTCAAGTTGTACAACAATGTTAAACAGTAAAGTCTATATACATCTCCAAGCACCTGTTCATTACCGCATTGTAATGATTTTACTAAAATGTAGTCAAGTTGTACAACAATGTTAAACAGTAAAGTCTATATACACCTCCAAGCACCTGTTCATTATCGTACTGTAACGATTTTACTAAAACAAAGTCAAGTTGTACAACAATGTTAAACAGTAAAGTCTATATACACCTCAAAGCACCTGTTCAGTGTCGTACTGTAATGATTTTACTAAAATGTAGTCAAGTTGTACAACAATGTTAAACAGTAAAGTCTATATATACCTTCAAGCACCTGTTCAGTGCCGTACTGTAATGATTTTACTAAAATGTATTCAAGTTGTACAACAATGTTCAACAGTAAAGTCTATATACACCTTCAAGCACCTGTTCAGTGCCGTACTGTAATGATTTTACTAAAATGTAGTCAAGTTGTACAACAATGTTAAACAGTAAAGTCTATATACACCTCCAAGCACATGTTCATTACCGTACTGTAATGATTTTACTAAAATGTAGTCAAGTTGTACAACAATGTTAAACAGTAAAGTCTATATACACCTCCAAGCACCTGTTTATTATCGTACTGTAATGATTTTACTAAAATGTAGTCAAGTTGTACAACAATGTTAAACAGAAAAGTCTATATACACCTCCAAGCACCTGTTCAGTGTTGTACTGTAATGATTTTACTAAAATGTAGTCAAGTTGTACAACAATGTTAAACAGTAAAGTCTATATACATCTCCAAGCACCTGTTCATTACCGTATTGTAATGATTTTACTAAAATGTAGTCAAGTTGTACAACAATGTTAAACAGTAAAGTCTATATACACCTCCAAGCACCTGTTCATAATCGTACTGTAACGATTTTACTAAAACAAAGTCAAGTTGTACAACAATGTTAAACAGTAAAGTCTATATACACCTCAAAGCACCTGTTCAGTGTCGTACTGTAATGATTTTACTAAAATGTAGTCATGCAAGTTGTACAACAATGTTAAACAGTAAAGTCTATATATACCTTCAAGCACCTGTTCAGTGCCGTACTGTAATGATTTTACTAAAATGTATTCAAGTTGTACAACAATGTTCAACAGTAAAGTCTATATACACCTCCAAGCACATGTTCAGTGCCGTAGTCAGTACATATATATATATATATATATAATTCACTTTATGCTATGCTTTATCCCCCAGGTATTTCCTTCGTAATCTATTATTTAATGATTCCATCATCTGTTACAGGAGGCATAGTCGGAACTAAATACTAAATTCACATAGTGTTTAGTACACAATCTTTGATGCAAAGTTAAGATTGTTATACAAAAAGAGTGTTAATTAGTTCAAAATTCTTTTAAAATTCTAAATCTACATTAACTGGAAATTTCACAGACTGAACATAGTTCATTATATAAGAAATAATATGACATTCCATAGAAGGCATATATAATGTGATATAGAGAAGTCCTGGGTCAAATACTTATTCTCAAGTACCAATAGAAGACAGTCTCGGAAGGAATCCCAGGACAGAAAAAAAAAGAATTTATGATATATACTATAAAATTTTAATACAATCAAATATGTAAACACAGTTTAATTGGAACTTTTTAAATTGAATGCTTTAAGCTAGTTTGAAGATGCATCATAATTGGCTGAGTAACAAGATGCATCATAATTGGCTGAGTAACAAGATGCATCATAATTGGCTAAGTAACTAGGGCAATAGACTTATCATTCATAATTCATTAAAAGAGTTGGAGTATAATTGGCTGAGTTACTAGGGCAATAGACTCATCATTCATGATTAGTTAGGGGAGTGGGAGTATAATTGGCTGAGTAACTAGGGCAATAGACTCATCATTCATGATTCATTAGGAGAGTGGGAGTATAATTGGCTGAGTAACTAGGGCAATAGACTCATCATTCATGATTCATTAGGAGAGTGGGAGTATAACTGGCTGAGTTACTAGGGCAATAGACTTATCATTCATAATTCATTAAAAGAGTTGGAGTATAATTGGCTGAGTAACTAGGGCAATAGACTCATCATTCATGATTCATTAGGCAATAGACTCATCATTCATGATTCATAAGGAGAGTGGGAGTATAATTGGCTGAGTAACTAGGGCAATAGACTCATCATTCATGATTCATTAGGAGAGTGGGAGTAATTGTGTCTACAAGCCCCAGTGAAGAACATATTGTTTATACCAAAACTGTCAGTTCAAAAATGGTTGAGGAAATCAGAGTGCCTTGACATAACTATAAGCAAATTGTCAACTGTTTCACACTGCCAGAGAAGTGTTGTAAACTAGAGTTTAAGAGAAATGTCTTGTATTCCAAGTGTCTTCATGTCACCTGGAATATGATGACCAAACGAGGTAAGCTAAGTGAAAAACTTTTTTTTTGTTATGAGGTATCTGGATACAAGTGATCCTGAACTTTATAAGAAGGCAGCTGGCAACATGAATGAGCAAGATCTTGGTGACCAAGCTGATATAAGCTAAGTGAAAGACAATCTTTATAGAAAGGCAGCTGGCAACAAGAATGAGCAAGAGCCTGGTGATCAAGCTTTTGTTATTTAAGTGAAAGACAATCTTTATAGAAAGGCAGCTGGCAACAAGAATGAGCAAGAGCCTGGTGATCAAGCTGATATGAGCTGAGTGAAAGACAACCTTTACTGAAAGACAGCTGGCAACAAGAATGGGCAAAAGCCTGGTGATCAAGCTGATATAAGCTATGTGTAAGACAACCTTTACTGAAAGACAGCTGGCAACAAGAATGATCATAATACTGGTGATCAAGCTGATATAAGCTAAGTGAAAGACAATCTATATTGAAAAGCAGCTGGCAACAAGAATGAACAAGAGTCTGGTGATCAAGCTGATATAAGCTAAGTGAAACATTATAATCTCTATCAGAAGGCAGCTGGCAACAAGAATGAGCAAGAGCAAGGTGATCAAGCTGATATAAGCTAAGTGAAAGATTATAATTTCTATCAGAAGGCAGCTGGCAACAAGAATGAGCAAGAGCCTGGTAATCAAGCTGAAATAAGCTAAGTGAAAGACAACCTTAACTGAAAGACAGCTGGCAACAAGAATGAGCACAATACTGGTGATCAAGCTGATATTAGCTAAATTAAAAACAATCTTTATTGAAAAGCAGCTGGCAACAAGAATGAGCAAGAGCCTGATGATCAAGCTAATATAAGCTATGTGAAAGATTATAATCTCTATCAGAAGGCAGCTGGCAACAAGAATGAGCAAAAGCCTGGTAATCAAGCTTATATAAGCTAGTGAAAGACCATCTTTATTATGAGGCAGCTGGAAATAGGAATGAGCAAGAGCCTGATGATTAAGCTGATATAAGCTAAGTGAAAGATAATCTTTCTTGAAAAGCAGCTGGCAACAAGAATGAGCAAGAGCCTGGTAATTAAGCTTATATAAGCTAAGTGAAAGACGATCTTTATTATGAGGCAGCTGGAAATAGGAATGAGCAAGAGCCTGAAGATTAAGCTGATATAAGCTAAGTGAAAGATAATCTTTCTTGAAAAGCAACTGGCAACAAGAAATTATGAGCAAGAGCCTGGTAATCAAGCTTATATAAGCTAGTGAAAGACGATCTTTATTATGAGGCAGCTGGAAATAGAAATGAGCAAGAGCCTGATGATTAAGCTTATATAAGCTAGTGAAAGACGATCTTTATTATGAGGCAGCTGGCAACAAGAATGAGCAAGAGCAAGGTGATCAAGCTGATATAAGCTAAGTGTAAGATTATTATCTCTATCAGAAGGCAGCTGGCAACAAGAATGAGCACAATACTGGTGATCAAGCTGATATTAGCTAAATTAAAAACAATCTTTATTGAAAAGTAGCTGGCAACAAGAATGAGCAAGAGCCTGATGCTCAAGCTAATATAAGCTATGTGAAAGATTATAATCTCTATCAGAAGGCAGCTGGCAACAAGAATGAGCAAAAGCCTGGTAATCAAGCTTATATAAGCTAGTGAAAGACGATCTTTATTATGAGGCAGCTGGAAATAGGAATGAGCAAGAGCCTGATGATTAAGCTGATATAAGCTAAGTGAAAGATAATCTTTCTTGAAAAGCAGCTGGCAACAAGAATGAGCAAGAGCCTGGTAATTAAGCTTATATAAGCTAAGTGAAAGACGATCTTTATTATGAGGCAGCTGGAAATAGGAATGAGCAAGAGCCTGATGATTAAGCTGATATAAGCTAAGTGAAAGATAATCTTTCTTGAAAAGCAACTGGCAACAAGAATGAGCAAGAGCCTGGTAATCAAGCTTATATAAGCTAGTGAAAGACGATCTTTATTATGAGGCAGCTGGAAATAGGAATGAGCAAGAGCCTGATGATTAAGCTGATACAAGCTAAAGAAAAGACTTAATCTTTACAAGGCAGCTGCCCTTTTAACACAAATGTAATTATGAGGAAATGTGATTTAATATATTATTTATACTAGAAGTAGTTGGTAACCTTTCAGGTATGTTAAATGGTAAATTATTATACTGAATAAAGACAATTTATTTACAGTCATTTTTATATTCAAACATCTGAATTTACTTAAAAAAATGCAAAAACACAAGGTTAAAACTTCAAACAAATCAAATGATTGAAGTTATAATTCCTTTTATTTATGTTTTCACTTTCATGTGATCAAATTTGCTCTATAGTTTTATATTCTGACATTGTAACTATTTCATCATTATATAACACATGATTTATGTTTATATTTATTGTGCACTTATCTCTTTACAGACTTTGGATAAAAAACTTTTTTTATCCTTGAGGTATTATGCTTGATCATCATTGCTCTTAATTTTATTAGACAATGAAAAGCTTTTCTGTGACTCAGCATTATTTTAACTTTAAATGTAATTCTGTAAGAAAACTATTTCTATCCGAACCTCTAATCTAAATCTTACTGAATTATTTTAAAACTTAAACTTTATTAATGGACAGAAAAAATAATATAATTGCAATGAACATCGGACTAAAAATTTTGTTAATGCAGAAAAAAGAAAAACATTATGTGCTAATAACACAAAAGGCATTGATTTTTTTAACTGGAAAAAACAAACATATCAAATCTTATTTTTTACAAGATTTTTTTAAAATGACGGTTTCATGTCGAGCATATGATTCTGTGTTCTTACATGATTTTTTCAGATGAAGACATCATGTCAAACAATTGATTCTGTGTTGACATTTATACCTGTTTATTTTTATTATTTGTAGCTGTAGTTGCAATGAACTTACATGTAGGTGTGACCCTTAAGAATATGTTGGTTGTTATACTGGTGTTTAATGTTCAAGTCAATATATCTCACTTATATCAAACCATAATCCAGATGGTCAATTTGTATTTGTATGAGGGAACAAGATTGCTTGGGGAATATCACCCAGCTTTGACAAGCAAACTGACTAATTCTCCACTTTAGAATCTGTTCCATTCAGAGTAAGATTCAAAGCCTTGGAGTAAGAGGCACTGTGATCTGCACACTTTAAACATCTTGGCCACCATCTAAAAGAGGATGTCCACAAGAACATAAACACAGGTCAAAGTTCAAGCAAAATATTTAAGTGAGCTGAAGCCCTGATCCTACAATCCAATCAAAGTCTTTTTACACATTCAAAAAATGTAACCTACTTATATTTAAAACTTCAAATAAATTTATGTTTAAAAATAATATTGCTAATAATAAAACCAAAGATCAAGGGTGGCAGTCAACATACTAGTATTTAAATCTCAAATTTATAACCTATACAGATCTTTTTAAATTTTATCCTTGATAAAAGTTTCAATACTTTGATAAGTTTCAATATATCATTTATATAAAAAGCATTTTTATTATATTCACAGTGCTATATAAATGATTTCTATAAATGTGTTGTTACATTATCAACCCCAAGACTGCTGGATACCTATACATCTTCTATATCTTCTTAAATAGTTTTATTCTCAATCATAATACATATTATAGTCTGAATTATTCATGAAGTTATTAATTTTCTGCACAATGTAAACACTTATAGTTTTGGGGGTCTTCTCCAAATTGTTTGTGCACTCTACAAAGGGTCACTTTGATAAAAAATAGCTACTGACAGCTTAATAATGTGGACTTGATAATAGCCAAGACAAGGACATATGAACCATCTCCCACTAACTAACATATATACAGTATAACCTGTAATAGCGTCCACCTCTATATAACGTCCACCTGTCTATAGCGTCCAGTCTAAAGTATCCCCAATCGATTTTACTATATAAAGACCCCCTGTATAGCGTCCACCTGTCCAATGCGTATAGCGTCCACCTATTTTGGTCCCGATCTGCATTAAATTTGTGTATAACGTCCACTATTCGGCTGATCAAGGGTTATAACTCGTGTTTTTCAACACAACCGGAAGTGTTGGTATCAGAGATTTTCTTCTTTCAAGTTTAATTTCAAAGCGAATTAATGTGTTTGACATGCCGACATTGTGTTTATTATTGCCAATTGGGTTTAGGAAGAGCGTGGATTGATTAATTACAATGGATATTATGACTCCTGGATATGTTTATAAAGATGAATGGCGAGAACCACCGATGTTTTCTTAACAGTTAACCGGCATGGTCTTGATTTACTCAGCCTGGACATGTCAAGATGTCAACTGATTATCTTTTGTGATATATTAGCAGGGTAACAATCATTTACATCATTAGCCAATTAATAGAGTAATACTGTAATAGCGAGAACCATGTATTTTGAGAATTTTGAAAATGTCGAATCTCCGTCCAGCTCGGAAAGCTTTAACATTAGAGCAACACGTCGAAGTAATCGGGTAGCTACGACAATTAAAATTTTTAAAGCATATACACTTTAAAAAGGTGGTGAGGTGTGATATACATCGAATTAAATTTTTGTCAACTTTTGTTACAATTTAGTGGTAATAAAATTTATTTAATTTATATAATATTTTATTTTTTTTTATTAAATCTGTTGATTTCACTTGTAACAAGATGTTATCTGCGACTCTACAATGGTTAAAAAATGTTTATAAATTTCTGTTACGCTCACTCATTTTCATGGTCAAGATTAATTCACTTAATATCAAGATGCAGTTTAATTAAAATGATCAAGTCACTTATTAAATCCAAAAATCACTGTAAATTGAAATAAATTATTAAATTTTTCTCAAGTTTTATTTGCTTAAGTTAATAAGTTAATTTAAGTAATATCTAATGTAGAATGATTGTGAAATATTCTGTTTTAAAGTCCTTTGTCAAGCACTGGTATGGGAAATTTCCTTTGCGTCATTTGTGACCCTGTATATAAAGTCCACCTGTCTATTAAGGACACTTTTGCCCAATCCCTTGGGTGTCCTTTATACACAGGTTATACTGTATAACTATATAACTCCATATAAAACACAAATGAAAACACACTGTGATGAGTATACATGAAATCTGGCAAATCATAGGCAGCTTAATTTGTGCTCATGATGAAGTTATTTAGGTAGAAATCATCAATAAAAAAAAAAAAAAAAAAAAAAAAACCCAAACAATCATTTTTAACATAAGATAATTTACAGTAAAAAAAAACCCTCATAGCATTTACTTACATTAAGCCAAGAAAAACAACTAAGTTTTAATCTCACTTGAAGCAATAGGCAAGTATAGAACTCGTAATCTTCTCATTCAGGTAACAGACAGGGCAAAAAAGGAAGAAAAGAAAGTTAAAATTAAAAACACATTATCATGAGACAAGATTTTTAAAATGTAAGACAAGAACAAGTGTCAGAGAAATAAACAAGGAGATATGAAGATGAACCTTAATCCTCAGCCATATTTTATATGCAGAACTTGTACATTAGTCAAGTAAAGCCATGTACTCACACTGTCAGCTTAATGGTGATAAATCTCCAGTTAATTCTTATACCAACTCAAATCTGAGGTAAGATGTCCTCCTTTCTGAGTTGACTGTCACTGTTATATAATGATAGATGGTTTCTAAAATAGCAACCAACTAATGTGCAAATATTTCAGGATTTAAATATAAGCTTGAAAATGGAATATATGCAAAACAATAACTTGACCCTTATACTTTAATATGGATAAAGGAAAGGGTGAGATTTTCAGAAACTCAGCAAGACCTACGTGACCTTAGTGTGATGTCATGATCTTCAACCATCAAATTACAAATCAGAAAATTTAATTTTTTCTAAAACAGATACTTTTACCAAAGGAAATATTTTTTTCCATGGCTACCTCCAACACACCGTTTTATACTTAAAATTTCTATTGGTTTCCTATTTTTCCATATTTTCTTTTCTTTTATAATTTTTTTTCATGTACTTAACATTTTTTATCTTTAAATCTAATCTGTTTTAATCAACCACACTTTCTTCATCCATCAAAAAAGTCTATACCGGTAATACTTGACTTTTAAATGAAATGTTATATCTAGACCAGTTTTGATCCAATTATTATAATTTATATGATAAAGACCAATAAAAGTATCCCAAAGTTTTAAAATAAGGAAGCATTTAATTCAACTGTATTTCTTAATCCATTACACATGTCAGAATTTACAGTATTACTCTAAATTAGTTTTATGTGTAGCTGGTGTCAAAAGTTGTTGAGAGATCACGAACACATGGGCACAAATAATAATTAAATGTGTTAAACATTACATAACATTTTATAAAACTGTACCAGATAACATGAGAATTTATGTACAGTGAATTACAGTAAAACCTTGTTTAGAGCTAATGTCTAATCATGAGAATTTATGTACAGTGAATTACAATAAAACCTTGTTATACAGCTAATGTCTAATCATGAGAATTCATGTACAGTGAATTACAGTAAAACCTTGTTATACAGCTAATGTCTAATCATGAGAATTTATGTACAGTGAATTACAGTAAAACCTTGTTATACAGCTAATGTCTAATCATGAGAATTTATGTACAGTGAATTACAGTAAAACCTTGTTATACAGCTAATGTCTAATCATGAGAATTTATGTACAGTGAATTACAGTAAAACCTTGTTTAGAGCTAATGTCTAATCATGAGAATTCATGAACAGTGAATTACATGAAAACCTTGTTATACAGCTAATGTCTAATCATGAGAATTTATGTACAGTGAATTACAGGAAAACCTTGTTATACAGCTAATGTCTAATCATGAGAATTTATGTACAGTGAATTACAGTAAAACCTTGTTATACAGCTAATGTCTAATCATGAGAATTTATGTACAGTGAATTACAGTAAAACCTTGTTATACAGCTAATGTCTAATCATGAGAATTTATGTACAGTGAATTACAGTAAAACCTTGTTATACAGCTAATGTCTAATCATGAGAATTTATGTACAGTGAATTACAGTAAAACCTTGTTATACAGCTAATGTCTAATCATGAGAATTTATGTACAGTGAATTACAGGAAAACCTTGTTATACAGCTAATGTCTAATCATGAGAATTTATGTACAGTGAATTACAGTAAAACCTTGTTATACAGCTAATGTCTAATCATGAGAATTTATGTACAGTGAATTACAGTAAAACCTTGTTATACAGCTAATGTCTAATCATGAGAATTTATGTACAGTGAATTACAGTAAAACCTTGTTATACAGTTAATGTCTAATCATGAGAATTTATGTACAGTGAATTACAGTAAAACCTTGTTATACAGCTAATGTCTAATCATGAGAATTTATGTACAGTGAATTACAGTAAAACCTTGTTATACAGCTAATGTCTAATCATGAGAATTTATGTACAGTGAATTACAGTAAAACCTTGTTATACAGCTAATGTCTAATCATGAGAATTTATGTACAGTGAATTACATGAAAACCTTGTTATACAGCTAATGTCTAATCATGAGAATTTATGTACAGTGAATTACAGTAAAACCTTGTTATACAGCTAATGTCTAATCATGAGAATTTATGTACAGTGAATTACAGTAAAACCTTGTTTAGAGCTAATGTCTAATCATGAGAATTTATGTACAGTGAATTACAGTAAAACCTTGTTATACAGCTAATGTCTAATCATGAGAATTTATGTACAGTGAATTACAGTAAAACCTTGTTATACAGCTAATGTCTAATCATGAGAATTTATGTACAGTGAATTACAGGAAAACCTTGTTATACAGCTAATGTCTAATCATGAGAATTTATGTACAGTGAATTACAGTAAAACCTTGTTATACAGCTAATGTCTAATCATGAGAATTTATGTACAGTGAATTACAGTAAAACCTTGTTATACAGCTAATGTCTAATCATGAGAATTTATGTACAGTGAATTACAGTAAAACCTTGTTATACAGCTAATGTCTAATCATGAGAATTTATGTACAGTGAATTACAGGAAAACCTTGTTATACAGCTAATGTCTAATCATGAGAATTTATGTACAGTGAATTACAGTAAAACCTTGTTATACAGCTAATGTCTAATCATGAGAATTTATGTACAGTGAATTACAGTAAAACCTTGTTATACAGCTAATGTCTAATCATGAGAATTTATGTACAGTGAATTACAGTAAAACCTTGTTATAAAGCTAATGTCTAATCATGAGAATTTATGTACAGTGAATTACAGTAAAACCTTGTTATACAGCTAATGTCTAATCACGAGAATTTATGTACAGTGAATTACAGTAAAACCTTGTTATACAGCTAATGTCTAATCATGAGAATTTATGTACAGTGAATTACAGGAAAACCTTGTTATACAGCTAATGTCTAATCATGAGAATTTATGTACAGTGAATTACAGTAAAACCTTGTTATACAGCTAATGTCTAATCATGAGAATTTATGTACAGTGAATTACAGGAAAACCTTGTTATACAGCTAATGTCTAATCATGAGAATTTATGTACAGTGAATTACAGGAAAACCTTGTTATACAGCTAATGTCTAATCATGAGAATTTATGTACAGTGAATTACAGTAAAACCTTGTTATACAGCTAATGTCTAATCATGAGAATTTATGTACAGTGAATTACAGTAAAACCTTGTTATACAGCTAATGTCTAATCATGAGAATTTATGTACAGTGAATTACAGTAAAACCTTGTTATACAGCTAATGTCTAATCATGAGAATTTATGTACAGTGAATTACAGTAAAACCTTGTTATACAGCTAATGTCTAATCATGAGAATTTATGTACAGTGAATTACAGTAAAACCTTGTTATACAGCTAATGTCTAATCACGAGAATTTATGTACAGTGAATTACAGTAAAACCTTGTTATACAGCTAATGTCTAATCATGAGAATTTATGTACAGTGAATTACAGGAAAACCTTGTTATACAGCTAATGTCTAATCATGAGAATTTATGTACAGTGAATTACAGTAAAACCTTGTTATACAGCTAATGTCTAATCATGAGAATTTATGTACAGTGAATTACAGTAAAACCTTGTTATGCGCTGATGGCATTATACAGGAGGGTTCTTTATTGTGCCATGCCTGCCGTGTCACGGGACTTAATTTATTTTAAGTTCCCATCTGAAAGAACTGTAACTTTTATTTCCTTATGCCCAGTGCTTTGCGAAAGAACTATCACTACCCACTTTCAATTCTTGGGTCAGACCTGGCCAAGGTTCAAACCCACAACCTTCCACTTACAGAGCAAGCACTTTACCACCTGAGCTACCGCAGTGGTAACTGGAATGCAGGAGTCTGCATGGAATAAGAAATAAATGCCCACTGTAAAAGAATGAATAAATATCCAAAGCAGAAAGACTTTTTTTTGTACCCTCAATTAAAATTTAATTTCTGAATTAAATTACCTAAAAAACACGAAATCAAGCCAATTTTTAACACTTCTGTGAAAAATTTTTTTCAAAAATTTCATATAGAATTTAAAGGGTGGGGGTACAAAAGGAAGTCTTACCCATAGAAATTATAAATGTATGTAAAAATTTATGCATATTATAAAAAGAAGGAGTCATGGCACAGGCCTTTGAAATGAGAGCTGCAATATATGTTACCAGCTATGACAGACTTTTTGTTACTTCTATGTTTAGAGAACACCTTTTGTTTAAAGATCAAGCCAACATTTTAATGCCACAACAAATTTGAATTCTAGACAATGATGTCTTTTCCCACATTTTAATGAGGGGTACCTAAATCTAGTTATTTTGGTTGACCTATACATGTACAAGCACAGTCAAGGCTTGCGCTGCATAACAGATAAATAGTGTGTACATACAATGTTTTCAGAAAGGATCTAGTATGTATATATACTTAGTCCCTGATATTGATCTAGATCTCACTACAGAACTAAACATGGACAATACAATATTTACTTAATAAATAGAACATTTAAATTAGAGTGGACAGGAAACAAGGTAAGGTCAGTATTGACCTCAACTTAAACCCCAAACTATAGAAATCAAAAACTCAAAAAATCACTGTAAAGTCTGGAGGCTTAGAATTTATTATATAATTTTAATTTTGTCATTCTGGGGATTCTGTTAATTATTTAAGTTATGTAAGCTGGCCTATGTAAAATCAGGTAGACTTTTAATGGGGGGATGGGATGGGGGAAAATATATAAATTATTATACTTCACTTCATAATGTATAAGTTATAAAGTTATTATAATTTACTAAAACTCCACATTAAATTAAAGTTGATTTAACATCAAATTTATGCATTATTGTATCAAATAAACACAAGTATAAATTGAGGACTGGTTAGTAGCATATCATATTTGACTGGTTAGTAGCATATCATATTTGACTGGTTAATAGCATATTATATTTTTTATGTCACAAACTTCTGTGATCCATTTTTGAGGACACTGCAGCTTGCATTGTTTAGAAATGAACAGATGCTCAAATTGTTTAAATAAATTTACATCTAAATAATTGCATGGTCTATAAAAAGTATTAAAAATTTCTGAAATTATGAATTCTTGAAATAGATATTTCTGTTAAACCATTAAAAAAGAAATCCTCCACATGACAATCAATATATTAATAGAAATTTCTAATATTTATTACTTTAAGTAGTTTTTTTTTCAGCAAATTTTAAAGAATTAGTATTTTAATAAAATGTGACAACAGCTATTAGACAATTAGTAAAATCAGTTTTCATCCTATTGTGTATTTGTAATGAGAGGCATTAAAAAATATTATAAAATATTATAGTATTATAGGCTTCCTGCACAATTTATCTGTAAATCTAAAGTTAAATATAGAAGCCAATGCTGATGGTCATGTCAAAAGGTTGGAAATATTTGTATGTGGATCGTCTGTACTTGATACAATTAAACAATTAAAAAAAAAAAGATTTTGCCATTCAAAATAAATGTCACAATGCCTCGGACCTAAAGTGAAATACTGACCGATTTCAAGTAAAAACCTGCAGATATTATTACCCTTAAAGACTTGGAAAGTTAAACAGAAATTTGAGTAACAAAAATATGTACTTTTATACTTTATATATTATTGAGAATTTAATTCAACCTTTTGAAGAAAATTACAAATACGGATATCAAAGTAATTAAAGTATTTTGAGTTCATTACTTAGAAAAACTGAGAAATGAGTCTGTTTAAAGTGTAAACTGATATTTCTAATTCAAAATCTCAACATGAAAACTATAAAAATATGTAGATCTTCACAATTCTATTAATAATTATAACAACTTTTACAATATATGGAATAATATAATTTTCAAGCACAACATGGTTATTTTTTATCATTAGTATTTTAAAACCTCTCAATAATTCAACCTGCTGGAGTGTTTTTGTGAACAAAAGCATATTTAAAGGGGGCCTTCAACTTGCCTTTTAATTGAGAAATTTACCTAACTAAGTACCCAACACATATCCTAATTTAGATTGTGTTTGGCTAAGTATTTTACACAATGCCAAAGTACAAGTGTTTGTCCAAGTCTCTGTATAAACATTTGAGAAGTCTTTCATAGGACATGTGGAGCACTGTTTCCTGTTTAAACATTCAACACAGAATATGTTAAAATGAATAATTAATTCTCTCTATTCAAATTCTTTCAAGCAATTTCACTGAGAAATTCTTTTGCTAAATACTGAATCTAAATTTGAAAATACTGAAAATACATTTACTTCCTATAAGTGCATTTCAATATTAAAATGACAGTAAATATATATATATATATATATATATATATATATATATATATATATATATATATATATAATACATTTTTATTTTTTATTCAAACATTATTTAAAACAATTAAATAAATTAAATATGCCAGTGAGAAAAGCTGAATCATAATTTTATTTATCACATGATAATGAATTTATTCAGTTAATAACACCATTACATAATTTTTCTATATGCAACACGTTACATAACACCTTCGCCGTCATTCATTGGTTGACTCGTTTGTATTCCTACGCGTGAGAAAATGAACTACTTTCTTTTACAACTGTAGTAAAAATTGTAAACAAATGGATTACAATGGCACTGAAAATTGGCGATATTGTTCTAATTGACAAAAAAGGTAGAGGTATTATCACAAAAATAGTCGAAAGTAGTAAATTATACACTGTGAGAATTGATGGAACGGATTTTGAAGTAGATCTAGCATTTGATCGCCTTTCATTGGAGTTAAAATTTGGTTCTGGCAGAAATTCTGGAGAAAATATGGCGACCCAACAGACGACTGTCAATAGTTCTGCATCTGGACGGTTTTCTGAAGTTGGCGATAATGATATCGATTCTTTTGTCAATAAACAACCCATAAAAACACACTTTCGAAAACATTTTATGATTTGAAACTTTTGAAACAGTTTTTTGACCAAGAGGGCGAAAAAAGAGAAATTTACGAAATACCCCCACATGAACTGAGTCCGTTGCTTTGTAAATTTTTCATCGGTGTTCGAAAACATGATGGTTCAAATTATGAACCCACTTCATTGCGAGGTTTCATGAGTTCCTTCGATCGACAACTCCGCAGACACGATTATGAACATTCTCTTATTAATGCCGTTGAATTTGCCAAAGTGAGGGAAGTGTTGACAGCCAAACAGCGTGAACTAAAACGACAGGGTAAAGGCAATAAACCCATGAAAGCGGAGCCAATATCTGATGAAGAAATTGAAATTTTATGGCAAAGTGGTCAGTTGGGCGATAAAACTCCTGACAGTATAATAAATTCGTTGTGGTTCTACAACACCATCCACTTTGGATTACGCGGATCTGACGAGCACAGGTCAATGTGTTGGGGGGACGTCCGCTTCGTTGTGGTTCTACAACACCATCCACTTTGGATTACGCGGATCTGACGAGCACAGGTCAATGTGTTGGGGGGACGTCCGCCTGTGCAAAGATGCCTCCGGGGAGGAATACATTGAATTCGACGAACGTCAAACCAAAACAAGACAAGGAACAAACGTCCGTGACATTAGACCCGTCAAACCAAAAATGTGGACAAACACCGACAATCATGAGCGCTGTCCTGTCAATATTTATAAAATATATGCAATGAAAAGTCCCGTTGACTACAGCAAACCAAGTGACCCGTTTTACATTGCTACACATACAAAACCATCATGTATAAAATCTGGTGATCAATGGTTTAAAAGACAACCAATTGGTGTAAATAAACTTACCTCCCTGATGAAAAACATGGTCAAGGCTGCTGGTATCCCTACCGACAAAAAACTCTCGAACCACAGCGCCAGAAAACATCTTGTTCAGAAACTAAGTGAACAAAATATTCCACCGAATCAAATAATGCAAATCACCGGTCATCGTAATTTACAGAGTGTTAATAACTACAGCCATGTCAGTGAAAATCAACACAAAAATATATCCAAACTGCTCTCCAACAATCTATCTGTCACACAAAATAATTCCATCCACAATCAGCTGGTTTCATCCATTTCCGTTGAAAATAATAATTCAGCCTCAAGTATGTCATTCCAGGGAGCCTTGGACACAATCTTTGGTGGAAATATTTATGGTGGAAACATCAGTATTTATATTAACTCAAAAGGTGATGCTTTCCATTCACCACCGGCCAAAAAACGTCGCACAATGGTAATTTATGACTCTGACTCTGAGTGATTTTTTGTGACCTACATACTTTTGGCGCAAGTACGCGTCATCAATGACGACAGCATTGATGACGTATTGAAAGTTCATTCTTGTATTTTATTGTCAATTTGTTAACTAATTTTCTCTTATTTGCAGTTTTTTCATTTAAGATATTTGTGTGAAACGAATGCATTATTTCTCTAAAGAGAATTTACAAAAAAAAAAATAAATAGTAATGAATATTTGACATTTTTTGGTACTTTATTATCTAGCGGCTTGATATTGAACAAGTAATGTTATTCGTCTATGGCAGAAGGAAAAATCCTTATTAAAAAACTTAGTTTTGGGGTTTTTATGGCAAAATCATGTGATAAAAAAAATCTGAAATTCGTTTCCATTACATATTCGATTTATGAAATTCGTTTTGAATTTTTTAAATTATTTTTGCTCGCCAAGGCTCGCAAAAATAATAAAAATTCAAAACTCATTTCATAAATCGAATATGTAATGGAAACTTATTACAGATTCTCTATTTAATCAAGAAAATCCTGCATTACAGACTGACAGATTTACAGATCTCAAGATTAAATTTAGTTTCATTGCATTGTCACAATGTTAACTAGACATATTTCTTTGTCAGTCTGCAAATCTTACCTGAAAAATGCTTGCAACCAAAATTTCTGCACACAATTTGTAAAGAAGACCCCCAATGACAGTGCTTAACAAAGATGTAACAGCCAATGAGAGTGCTTTACAAAAAGTTAACACCCAATGACTGCTTCACAAAGACAACACCCAATGACTACCTTACAAAGACAACAACCTATCACAATGCTTCACAAAGTCAACAACCAATGACTGCTTCACAAAGACAGCACCCATTGACTGCTTCACAAAGACAACAACCAATGACTGCTTCACAAAGACAACAACCAATGACTGCTCCACAAAGTCAACAACCAATGACTGCTTCAAAAGACAGCACCTAATGACTGCTTCAAAAGACAACAACCAATGACTGCTTCACAAAGACAGCACCTAATGACTGCTTCAAAAGACAACAACAAATGACTGCTTCAAAAGACATCACCCAATGACTGCTTCAAAAAACAACAACCAATGACTGCTTCACAAAGACAGCACCCAATGACTGCTTCAAAAGACAGCATCTAATGACTGCTTCAAAAGACAACAACCAATGACTGCTTCACAAAGACAGCACCTAATGACTGCTTCAAAAGACAACAACCAATGACTGCTTCACAAAGACAACAACCAATGACTGCTTCACAAAGACAACCAATGACTTCTTCACAAAGACAACAACCAATGACTGCTTCACAAAGACAGCACCTAATGACTGCTTCAAAAGACAACAACCAATGACTGCTTCAAAGACATTACCCAATGACTGCTTCAAAAGACAACAACCAATGACTGCTTCACAAAGACAGCACCCAATGACTGCTTCAAAAGACAGCATCTAATGACTGCTTCAAAAGACAACAACCAATGACTGCTTCACAAAGACAGCACTTAATGACTGCTTCAAAAGACAACAACCAATGACTGCTTCACAAAGACAACAACCAATGACTGCTTCACAAAGACAACCAATGACTGCTTCACAAAGACAACAACCAATGACTGCTTCACAAAGACAACAACCAATGACTGCTTCACAAAGACAGCACCCAATGACTGCTTCAAAAAGACAACATCAACATCATAAAGACAGCACCCTTTAAAAATGCTTTGCAAAGACACTTTATGACATTGCTTCACAAAGACGTAAAATCCAATGCCTTTGCATAACTACTATGTTGAACACTTTTAAGGACAGAGGACAAGCAACATAGAACATTTCTCAAAATATAATTTATTCTTTTTTCATTAAAATAGCTCTTGTGATGGAAATAACAATGTCTCTTATTTCTTTACCCAACATGTTGATGGAAGTGGAATAATGAATCAGTAAAAATTAAAAATATAAAAGCTTAAAATATTGCTTAAGTATATACTTTGTAGGTTAAAGTTGAGTTATATTTACTTATTTATTTATTTATTTATTTATTTAATGGGGTTTACATCCCAGTCAAGAACATTTTGCTTATATTAAGACATCACCAGCTATACATGAAGTGGCAGAAGTTTTAACCTTTGCATTGCACTTAGAGCAATGTGCAGGGAGGGTTCTTTAATGTGCCACATCTGCTGTGATATGGGGGATCGGTTTTTAAGGTCTCATACAAATGATCATGTGACTTTCATGTTTAAATGCTGAGTGCTTCGCAAAAGAACACTCACTACCTTTCTTCAAGTTTTGTTCATACATGGCCAGGTTTGAACCCCAAACCCCCTCATACAAAGCAAGTACTCTACCAACTGAGCTACCATAGTGGTCAGTTGAATTTTAGAAATACTTAAACCAAAAATGATCTTTCATGAAGAAACTTTATGGTGAAATATGATTGCACTTTTTACAAGACTATGAATATATCTTGAAAAAAGCAATTTTTTTTCTTAAAACTTCAGGATGTGTCAGAATCCAGAGTTTGTGTATCCATGTTAAAAAGGTTTTAATAAGTTTTAATAAGGTCAAAATTTTGGAAGCCCAGGACATTATGCGACTTATAACATGTATGATTTCAAAATAAAAGTAGGGCAATTTTCCACTAAAACTGACCATTATAAAATTAACATTTTTTCTAGTTGAAAAAAATCTCTTAACACTTATATATACTTATATAAATATATATATACATACATATAATAGAAAATTTTTACTTAACAAGAGTTATAATTAATTAAAAGTGAACAGACACAACAGAATTTACTTCAACTTATTCAATATTTGCAAATAAATTCCAAAAATTTCCACAAATGAAGGTTTATAAAGTAAAGTATATATAAAATAACTAATTTCCGACTAAAAATAAGCTTAAAAATATATCAAAAGTTTCAACTTATCCAATTTCAAGATAATGATCAAGTTTTCATTATTTATTATTTTCATTATTATTATGTATTATTATTATTATTATTATCAATCAAAAATTTAATTTTATAATTATGTAAAATTGTGAGAACTGAATATCCTTTGATAAATTTCAGAAATATCAGAAATAACTTGTCCAATTACTGTTTAACTTATTACGTCACATTTGAAAACTAAAAACTTGTGATAACTTGGTCAAAACTCTAAATACCCCTACAGTACACTTAAAGCAAAGAAGTGTTGCTGATATTTATAATGTCTTAATTGGATTTTACCCCTCAATTTTCTTTAAAAAATTCATTTATTTTAAATGGAAGTTTTTAAATACTTTAGCAATTTATATATATTTACAATAGATTTTTTAAAGACTGATATTTTTAAATATTTAACTATGGTATGTTATACATGTGTTTATTAAAATAAATTTATATGTGATACTGCAAAATGTTCAATCATATCATCTATATCAAATTTACTTATTTTACATTGTAAACACAAGAAAATGATCACAAGTAGACAATGAAATTTATGTATCAGTAGTACTACACAATCATGACAAAGCCAGATATGTTTTGTATATGTTACCCTAATAAAGAATTAAAGAAAGCAGAAAGAGAGAGAGCTAGAGAGAGAGAGAGAGAGCTAGAGAGAGAGAGAGAGAGAGAGAGAGAGAGAGAGAGAGAGAGAGAGAGAGAGAGAGAGAGAGAAGAGAGAGAGAGAGAAGGGAAACAATTGCAAATAGAAGATCCTTAAATAAAAGAGATTGAACCAGCTTTCTAAGTAAGCCCAAGGTCAATTAAAATAAAATGTCTATGACTATTTTTAATTTGATTTAAACACAAACATTTCATTATTATTTTTAGGATGAAGCCACAGATTACAATATGTATACATTTGTACATAATAAGATTAAATCTTTGAAGTACACATGCTTATCAAGATTTCAATTTTAAGTCTGTAAAAATACCGGCTTTTGGATGAAACCAAAACAATTCCATCCAAGTTTCAGAAAATAAATAAATAAATATATATGTATATATATATATATATATATATATATATATATATATATATATATATATATATATATATATATATATACAGTCAAACTTCGGTTATTCGAACTTCTATTATTCGAATACCTTAGGTTATTCGAAGTTCTTCGTAGGTCCCGACCGCCTTGCACTATAACTTCATATTAAAATACTTCGCTTATTCGAACTTCGTTTTCAAATACCCACGATTATTCAAACCTAATTTGAGTCCTAAGTTACACTTTTCAGTGGAAATATACCCCAAAAAAAATCGAAGGTGACATTTTTATTCATTCTAAAATGAAACAACTCTCACCTGTACAATTTAATACAAATGAGCACAGTTTCACCTTTACCCGTTTATGTTACCCAAGCGTAACTGACGGTCATTTTGTAGACATGCGAATGCCATGTATTGTCCATCGTAAGCCATGTTGATCAGCAATCGCAAAAATTAGTCGTAATTGTTCAATCAAACAGTAATTGTAATCCTAGGTTAAACAAAATGAGCTGCACGTGTGTAGCGATACTCAAGTAAACGCTAAAAAGAATTCTGTTGACCAGGGTTACCATCATAAAAAATTAAAAAACAAAAACGTCATCTGAATATTAATTTGATATTTTATATAGCCTAGTCGAGGAATTTAAAAAAAAACATTATTTTGTAAT